>JAVJIF010016769.1:0-89085 GCA_038442645.1 Agave tequilana | reverse complement strand
ATAACAAGGTGCAAACTATTATTAGATCATCAAAAGTTGTTAGAGGTGGGCATGAAATAAAGTAACACTAGCTTGTTTGTGGTTAGATGTTAGAATGTTAGAATCCATCATTATGAACCATCAATGGCTCTTGCAAGAGCAAGGCTAGTAGAGGTTATTAGATTCATGTGGATTATCAGTTAGATATTAGTGGTTAGTAGTTAGATTGCCATAAGAGAAAAGTTAGCTATGCATGTTAGTGCGCGCCGGAAAATTTGGTGGTCGGAGAAAGTGGTTTAGCTGTAAAAGATTTCCTTGATTCAAGCGAAACGATTACAACCAAAAGAACTAACTCTCCCTCTTTTCCAGTTACAAGGGAGGAGGATGTCTGAATCTTCCCTTTATTTAAGGCTGGGTTCTTCGTGTGGAGATGGAGAGTGAATCTTGTTCTCGTTGACCAGATGACCGTCCTGGACCGTCGGGGGTCTTCTCTTCGGTCGGTAGAAAGAGTAACTCAGCTCCGTCTACCAAAATCTCAAAGAGGAGGTAGGCAAAGAGAGGCTAGTACTCAGTAAGCTCGCTGAAGAGTCTCCTCCCTCTGTCTGTTGTTGAAGTCGTGCTTCCCTCTTGATGATCCTCTGCCTGGATTCGATCGATCTTGATGATGCCTTGACCTTCTTAATTCTCGACCTTTCCAAAGCTTCGATCTTATCCAAAACTCCCTTATCCCCTCATAGCAAACAAGGCTATTTATAGGGGTCTCAGGGGGTGAAGGTGCCTCCTGAAAACGCTCCCGAATGAGGGGCCACTACCCGCTACATGCGCGGTGACTGGCCCCGCAATCAGGGCAGTTGCAACTGAGACGCGAGCGTTGGGTCCGAACGCGCCTTGAAGTTTGAGACGCGGGCGTCGAGCAAACGCGCCTTGAAGTTTGAGACGCGGGCGTCGAGCCAAACGCGCCTTAAAGCTGAGACGCGGGCTTCGGGCCTTCACGTCTGGATGCTGAGGCTGCGGGCGTCGGGCCGACGCGCCTTGATGCTGAGACGTGGGCTTCGGGCCGACGCGTCTGAACGTTGAGACGGCGGGTTGTAGAGCCAACGCGTCTTAATGCTGAGACGCGAGCATCGATTCCTCGCGTCTAGAGCTTGAGACTGCTTCCTTAATGGCTGGTCTGTTAGTCATTTTTAGACAGCCTACAGAACCCCCTCCAAAGTTCTGATATTCCGCAGTTGAATGGGACGGATTTCGGAATACTTTGGATCTCAGCCGTGTTCGCATTTATGACTGGACTGTTGATGCTTCGGGCTTGATCTTATCTGGAATTGGTCTTCGTGAGTGTACTGTTGAACTCTTTGAAGCCGTCAGAGTTGATCGTGTTGAGTGTCTAGATACACAGTCTAGACCTCCCCGATTGCTTTTAGTCTGTCACGGGTGCGCTTTTGGCCGGGAGTGGTTGGTGTCTGTTTGCGTCAGTGTACTGTTGAACTGACTTTGCAGAAGCAGGAGACTGGACGCAGGTTCCTTTTTGAAAAAAAGCAGAGACTGCTTTAAAGACGCGACTCTTAGCGAGACGCGATGTTGGCCTGTTTGAGGGGACGCGGACTTTGGAGAGACGCATCTCTTGAAATGCAGACGCGATTTTCTGGATGCATTTATGATGATGCTGATGGGGCATGTCCACCGAAGAGCTGCGTACTTTGGGGCGCGCGCCTGTGCCATGTCATGATTACGCCGCCAGCTGGCCTGGGGAAACGGCGAGATTTCGCCTTTTTGGCGCGCGGATCCCCCGGTTCATTAAATGAACTGCTACACGTGTCAACTTCTGACTTGTGGCGAGGGTCGCGACGCATGATCTTCCCTGTTCAAACAATGATTTGGCTCCACGCGTCAGGCAGCGATTCGCTTGCAGCGTTTATTGGGCCAAACGCTGCGTATCTTCGCGAATCTCCGTGCCTATAAAAGGCAACAGTTGGAGAGATGTATCTTCTTCTCCGAACGAACGCATTCTCTGAGAAAAAGGAACTTCCTTCTCTGTTCAACTATTCATCTCCTCGCTCGGATTTCTTGATCTTCAATGGCTCCAAGACGAAACCGACTGCATCGACCCAAGGGCGACCGTCGCCGAGGCTGAGAGAGATGCTTCCTCTCTGCGCAGGAGGAGGGTGTTTTCCGAGGTAAAAATGCACCTTTGGTGTGGGTTCCGCCATTAAAAACATGTTCATAGAACCCTAAGGACCTTTAACACAAGATCGTGTTTGATTCTCGGACGCTGTCCTTGAGATGATAACGGGGCGCGGGCCTGATGATCGACGCTGGTGAACTCTGCACTCTGGGTCCTTCACTTAGAATATTCTAATTGTGAAGGTCTCTGGACGCGATTGCAGAACGCAGATTGATCCATGCGTTCTGTGCCGCGTTTTGTGCCATCAGGCGCTGGCGTCTGAGTCCAAAAACTTTGAAAATTTCACAAGTCTTGGTTTGCAGAACGCGGATTTGATCCTTGCGTTCTGTGTCTTCAACCGCCGATTTTGTAGAATCTGGCGTTTGAGTCCAAGTACTTAGAGTTTTCATAAGTCTTGGTTTGCAGAACGCAGCTTTGAAGGTCTGGACGCGGATTCGAAAAATTCCTGCGTCCAGTATCTCTTCTGCGCTTTGGTGCAAGTTCGAAGGTCTGGACGCGGATGATAACTCCTGCGTCCAATGTCTCGGCTGCGTTTTGAATTATGAACACTTAGCGTCTTCCCTTATTTTTGGCAAAGTATCTGACCAAGTGTCTTTTTCTTTGCAGTGCCGCATGTTTCAGGTTCACTCGCCAAGATGCACCACTTTGGACGCGGTGGGTGGTGCCGACCACCGTCTGACTTTTGCACTGCGAAGGACCCTACCTGTGACTGCTGACAGGTCTCCAGTTCGTAGGAAATGATTGCCCATGTGATGAGAGGACTTCTTGGGTGCTCATGACCGATGCAGTCTTCGCAACGGATACCCACATCAAGCTGGAGAAGCCTGCTTTCTTCTTTGGAGATCATGTCAGCAACGGTGGCAACCCAATGTATGACGGGAATTACAGGTGGCTCCGTCAGATAGGGGAGAGGAGATACTTCCTTCCAGCCATGGAGAGGATGCTCCCGTTGTCTTATCTCCAACATCTGTCCGTCCTTCGGAAGATGAAGTGGGACGTGTCCCGGGATATCTCTGAGATTACCCTTGGGAATTTCAAATCCCAGAACGTATACCGTCATGATTGTCATGACCGGACGGTCCTCGGCTTGTTTCCCGGGTCACGCAAGTCTGAGCTTCCAGTCGGAGAGATCACGCAGCTTGCCACCACCTTCCTCAACTCGTTCATAGAAGCAGAGGGTGATTATCCGGCCAAGTTCCATTTGCCAGGATGGGTCCACTCCACGGAGAATTCTTCGTGGGGCAGGATGGTGGGTTTCGCCCTCTCGATCTTGGAGATCTGCTTGAGCATGTGGGATTATACTCAGCAGTCAGGGTCGTACAATGGGGCATCCCAATGAGCTCTCACAACTTCTTCGGGATCTTGGAGCGCTACAACCCTCAGACGGGGACATTCTTTACCCCGGTGGAGAAATGGGCCTTGCACTGCATGAGTTGCATGAGGTCTCGGGTTGGTGATGGGGGAGTTCCCTTATGAAGAATATGTCCGACTGCTAGGGAGCTTGACCTTATAAAGAAGGATTCCCCTGAGGTGTACGAGACCTATTGGGAAGTGATGTGCCACTTCCATATTTGTGGTCAGGTAACCAGTTGGAGGACGCATGGAGTTAGGCATCTATCCTGGGCCAATTACTATTCAGCAATGTCAGCAAGAAGGATCATTCGATAACTCGATTGGCTCCCCTCTCTGAACAGGGAGTTGACGACATGGTCGCACAAGCTTCTGAGGGCTTTTACTCCACTGGGCGAACGAGGACGGCTTCGAACCTGATACGCTTTTCGAAAGCTATCATCATCGGGCCCGGGCTTCTATCTCTAGTCGAGCGCTGTTGGCGGGCTTCTTGATGCTGTGGTTGAAGCGTTGCGTGGTACCTACACGGGCCACATGAAGTCATTATTGCGACGTGGTGTACCCAGCAGTGCTCTGGCCCATGGCCGTCCTATAGCCCTTCTTCCGGCCGTGGCGGCCGGCATTCAGAGCGGGTTGCGGGCGCTAACCAAGAGACTATGCGATGCTCCAAGGACTGTCGACTCTCAAGGCAAGCCGTATGTTGACTCAGAGGGAGACCTGACGGCAAGGCGCCCCAACCCCGAATGGAGTTGCCTTACACGTATCTCATGGCCTGGTACGTGATGCATTGCCCTCTGATGACAACGGCGCTGTGGGAGTACGAGTCCTGTCCCTTTTGTGAGGCGGCTGGAATGGAAAACTCGGATTGGAGTGACACCTATATATATTATATTCGGAGACGTCTCTCAAATGCCGCAATTACCAGCTCAACCGCTGCTTCCCTGGGATTCCTGGTGCATCCTTTGGTGAGCAATTCACTGATTCTATAGGTCGGGATGACCTCACCCAACTGTCTGCGGGAGTCTTCCGGTGGTTGATCAATATACGACCAGGATATGTGCTGTTTCGCCAAGGGACTTCCTGCACTATCGAACCGTATATGCCAAGTCGTTTTGCCCGACAGTTTGGCTAATGCTCAGCTTTATGTCGGCAATCCGAATACACAACTTGCCTTCAATGGGAATTTGTGCGAAGGTGCTCGAGCCTGGTATTATAGCGTGGCTGGGGGGACAGAGGCAACTTTCGTTTGCCCGTCGAGGAGCCGAAGAACCTTACCGGCTTCACTTTCTGCACCTGGTATTCTCGGGTAAACCAGTCACCGGATTTTGCCCCCGGGTATACGGGTATTGAGGGCATTAATGCCTATCTCAAAACACAGTCGGAGTCTGGCAAATGCTCGCACATGATCACCCAGTATTTAAAGGTCCAGAAAGAGCTGGAGAGAGCATCTCAGAGAGAAGCTGAGGGGCTCAAGAGAGGAGCTCCGAGTAACCCGGAGTAGAACCAAGCTAGGGCCACAGGAGGGGCCTTCTACGCCAAGGCTCAAGAATTGGTGAGTAAGCGTCGTCGGGGTCCCACTTCAACTGCTGGTCCTGTTTCGAAGAGGGCTCGGAGGGATTTAGCAACAGAAGTCTCTCCCTCAGAAGGCATTTCTGCTGGAGTTGAGGACTGTTCTGAAGACCTCTTTATCATGGTTGAGGAACGCCAGAGGATAAAAATCTCCCCGGTTTAATCCGTGCTCCTAGGTCGCACAGAGGGACCTGTAAGATTGCGGAAGAGGGGGAAGGTTGACAAACCCACTATAGCTGACGAGGAAGAACAGCTCGGTGGGAGGGAATGTCCAGATTCCAGGGTTCTCAGCTCGGTCCGAGCTTCTTCTGCTCGTGAAGGGAGAGACAAGGCACAGCGGTCAGGGCCTCCTAGTGTCTTCATTTCCAGCGCTCGGATAATCGACCCTAGTCCTACCACTGGGGTGATTGGTGGCAAGGCGCCGGTCACCGAGGACCTTTGCGTTGAACTGTCGTCTTCCGCGTCTGATACGGAAAGCGACTTTGAAGATAAAGTCGGACTACGGCCATGAACCCGCTTTTCCTGATCAGAGCAAATTCTTCCACATCTCGGGAGGAGAAAATATAGGGGGTGAATCATCGACTGCGTTACCGCTGGCGATAATCCCTGCTGAAGGTATAACTTCCTCGCATGTCGAGGCGATGGAAACAGAGTTGACCCAGCCCAAGGGGATTGAGCTTCGGCCGCTGAGATAACCTCGGAGGGGGTAGCTGTTGAAGTTGGGGAGCCTTCCCCTTTGCCAGGAGGGGAAACAACCATTGAGGCTGAGGAGGCTCTCACTCCGCCGGTGGAGAAGGCTACTGCTGAAGCTGGGGAGACTCCCATTCTACAGGACCGACGCCTCTGGACCTCGAACCTAGTAAGGCAGCTCTGACTGAGGGGGCTCAGGTGGGGGAGTCCGATGATCGGCACCCCTCCAGAAGGCCACACAGCTCAATCCTCGGTGGAAGTTTCTGAAGAGGTTGTGCTTACAACTCCTTCCTTGGTCGTGGAAGCTCCTGCAGAGGCAGCGCTCCAGGAAGCGCCAGTGGGTAGTCTTGCTCTTGCTACATCGACGGCCGGCACGGCTCTTGTGCGAGAAGACCCGCCCTATATCCCTCATCCCGTGACAGAAAAATAGTCGGGAAGCTTCTTAGGTGGTGAAGACATGGGGGAGCTGGCACGTCAGATGGTGCAACAATTCTTCACCTCGATGGGATCATGTATTGATCTCATCTTCCGTGGACACAGCACCTTCCAGTTCGCCCAGAGGCTTCTTGAAAATATGGCCGTGAGCGTCGAATTGGCGGGAGGCCCTTCACTTGCCAGGGCATGCCTACGGGTGGTAGAGCAACTTGGAGATAACCTGCGGGAGCTGGAATCTTTGGAAGATGCTGGCTCTTTTGATAAAGCCCAGGCCACCTTGACTAGGCTCCTAGCTGATCAGGAACGGGAGCGACAGGAGGCGGAGGCACAGATCGCTGCCGAGGTCCGTGACTTGAATATTCCAAGGCTGAATTTCAAAAATTAGCCGGAGATTCGAGGGAATCTGAGCTCAGTGTGCAGAGCACGGAGCAAGTCATCCTCAGAACTCGGGACATTATCGCCAAGGCGGAAGCTGTTCTTGCGCTAAATGAGGAGAAGCTTGTTTCCCTCAAAAAGGAGCTTGAGGAGCAACGGGCTGCTACGGCGCGTGCTGAAGAGAGTCTATCCCTACAATCTTCCAGGGTGGAATCTCTGCGGATGCAGCTGGCTGCCAGAAATTTCTTATCTGAGGCGGAGCTGCGGGACCGGGCTATCATGGAGGCTGAGAGGACGCGCCAGCATGAGATTCACCGCCTTAGGGAACAAATTCGTTCCTTGGCGAACCAGGACATTTAGCCTTCTTTTCTTCTTTTTTTTTTTGTAAAGAAAAGGGACACTCTATTTATTAAGAGTGTTTGTATCCACTTCTATCATTTTTTGATATAATAGAAGTTTTCTTTAAAGCTTTTGTCCCAATTTCTTTGTCCTGTTGTGGATGAGTCCAACTCTTGATCACTAGTCGTGATTACTGAACTTAGGTAGGACTAAGTTCTTTTAATGAGACGCGGTCTAGGCGAGACGCGGCATTAATCCCGTAGAATGAGACGTGGCATCAATCTATGGGGACTTTAGATTTCACCAAGTCTTTTTGACGAGACGCAGCGTCGATCACAGGGTGAGACGCGGTCGTCAGTCTACCGGAACTTAGATTTTACTAAGTCCTTTACTGAGACGCAGCGTCAATCATAAAGTGAGACGCGGTCATCATTTCATAAGAACTTAGATTCTACTAAGTCCTTTTGATGAGACGCGGCGTCAATCACAAATCGGAACGCGGTCTCCTTGATGAGATGCGGCGTTAATCAAAAGATGAGACGCGGCATTGATCCGTAAAGTAAGACGCGGCTGTCAGTCCCGGGGTGAGACGCAGCGTCAATCACAAGGTGAGACGCAGCTTGAATAACGCAAATCTGTCTTGCGCGGATCGGGCAGACGCAAGAGATGCAGCCTTATCTGTGAAGGGACGCGGCTTTCCCATCTGCGTCTAATGTGATCTGACTCAAAAGATTTTTAGGAGATCTTTGCTCGTCAGGTCTCCACTGTCGATTGGGATTCCGAGTCATCCATTGATTCCCAAAGCAGGTATCCACGCGTCAAACTCCTCATTGGACTCAGGAGTTACTGCCCTTAAATGCAAAACCGACGCGGGCGGTTGAAAACCGGCGCTTGCGACGGTTTCCAAAGCGGCGTTCCACGCGTCAATCCTTTACTGGGCTTTGACAATCGTGCGTGACGGTTCCAATTAACGCCCCATTAATGGCAGTTATTAGGGCCTGCCTATAAATAGGGTGCGCTCCCCTTCTATAATCCAAGCTTGGATTATTTCTCTTTGGATTGTTCTGAGAAGTCCCACCTTCTTCAGAAAAGAGTTTCTTGATAGGGACTCCGTCTCCATGGACGAAGGTAATTCCGAGGATGAAGATGACCCAGAGCTCTCACGCTTCGGTTTGGTCTCTTCAAGAAGAACCCCTCTCGGATCATCTTGGACGCCTGCGTTTGGGTGCAGAGAGGCCAACTCTGGCCAGAGGTCTCTGCTGGTATGTCCCCCGATGATGTGTATAGCCTGAACTTCGGCGGCATGAACATCTGAATGAAGTCCCGGTGCATTCCTCCTCTGGAATTTGTGCCAGTGACTTGACTTCTCTGAATGCAGGCGCTTGACGCTGGCTTTGCCCATTGCGTTTTACTGCCTTGGCGCGTTTCAGACCTGAATCTTGCAACTCCTGTTCACCCAACAGAGAGATGGCAATTTTTGGCGTTCTGAAATTCTTTGCGTCTGGTGCATTAGGCGCGGGTACAAAACTGAGGCCGCGTTTGAATCCTATGCGTGGCGCAGTTTGACTTGCGTCTGTTTGACTGTGCGGGTCATTCCCGCGTCTGAAGTCTTGAATGGCTGCCGCGTTCTGTTACTCAGTTTCCTTTATAAAAATGTACTGAGTTCCAGATTTTCTGACTCTCTTGCTTATTCTTTGCAGGTAGGCTTGCTTGTCCTTTTTCAGGTTTGCTGGGCCCCAGAAAGAATATACCGGCTGGCGAACTTGCTCCATGTTCGTTTGTGAGAGATTAAATTATGGTCCTCGTCGTTTGTGAGAGATTAAATTATATCTCTGACGAGGACCCAACTCTCGCCAAGGTCTCTTCAGATCTGGTGCAAGAGACGGATAGGCTGAGTATCGGCGAGGGTGGTCCGGCGGTTACGGTGGCGGAAAGATCCTCTTCCTCTCCCTACTCCAGAAGTGACATCAAGGGACATTCTGTTGGGTGGCCTGCTGGGAAAGGGATGGTGATGAATGCAGGACTTTCTGCTGCCGCTGGACCTAGTGGAGGGTAGCATCCTTTGTGATGACTCCTAAACTTTCTCTCTCACCCCAGGAGTGACCCCATGTTCGTTGGATGGTCTGCTAGGGAAAGAGACGCGCCTGAACGAAGGGTTGCAGGACCTTCTGTTGCCCCCGGACCTCAAGAACACCATTGCTCTTAGCTTAATCAGCTAGGGCGCTTTCGACTTTTGCGTCGTTGCCATGGCGCAATCGGTTCCAATTGTGCACCTGGGATCAGATGCGGTTTCAAGGAGTGAGTACGGCCTCTGAGAGAGAGAGGGACTTCTTTGTACTCCTTAATTGTAACACTCAATCTTATTGTATAAGAGAGCATTTTGTATCACTTTCATATGCTTGAATATCAATAAAAGTGACACTTTTCTCTTTGCCTCTTTCTGTTGTCTTGAATGTTCTGTTTTAGAAGCAAAAAGAATGATCTTGGTGGACCTGCCACTTTATAAAAGAAAGTGACAAGTGGAGTGCGTACCCCCAGAGAAGGTGAACTTTTATCAAGGATTTGGGATTAACTTGATTTAAGATCAGCTGGGGATTTTGATGAAAGCATTGTTTATTGGTGTAATGTTAACCAACACTGCCTCCAAAATGAATTTGATACTCGGTTGGGGAGAATATCAAATGAAACTAGACTCGTGGGGAATCTAGTAAGATTTTTACCGTTAGAGGTGTGATATTAACTAACGGTTTAGAGGTAGTCTTGTCAGAAGTGTAATGTTAACTTGACAAGGATGTGAGTTAGAGGTGTGATATTAACCTAACTCATCAGCATCTCAATTTTATTTGGGAAAACTGAGGGTGTCACTGTCATAGGTGTGATGTTTAACTTAACAGTGATAGTAATGCTAGAGGTGTAATGTTGAACTTGGCATTAGTCGTCTCGGCTTAAAGAAGTCGAGGAAAGGTCATAGCCATAGGTGTATTGTTGAACTTAGCAATGACTCGGATGCTAGAAGTGTAGTGTTAACTTGGCATCGTCCATTTCAGCTTCGATATGGAAGTCTGAAGAAAGGTGACTGTCAGAGGTGTGATATTAACTTGACAGGCACTCGAGGTACCGCTTAGAGGTGTAATGTTAACTTTAAACAGTAGTTTTGTCAGAGGTGTGATATTAACTTGACAAGAATTTGCTTGCGATAGGAGCAATTTGAGGACCTGTCATTCTATTGATGAGAATTGACAAGTGGAATTTGAAGTGCCAGAGGTATAGTGTTAACTTGGCAAATTTGAGAGTTTGTTACTCTATGCAGAGTTAACAAGCAAGGTTTATACTCGACAAAGAGTATTCATTACCAGAGTATAGTGTTAACATAGTAATGATTGCATTTTGTGGTCCTACCATTCTATGGATGAGAATTGGTAAGGGATTTTTGGAGGGAAGAGTGGAATCAAGTCCACTTAGGATTTTTAGCAAACCCTCAGCTATCAACGGATTTGAGATGCCTTTACCAACTACCGTTTGAGTTGGGCTAGCCATGCTATTCCCCTCAGCATGATGAGTTGTCGAGGACTTATGTTGGGCTTAAAAGCTAACATTTTCCTCTATCCTTAGCCGTCGGAGGCGTTGGATGTTTTTGATCAGAGGTGTATTTTTTTTTAACTTGATCGGCAGGATTTTTAGCAACCCTCAGCTATCAACGGATTTGAGGTGCCTTTACCAACTACCGTTTGGGTTGGGCTAGCCATGCTATTCCCCTCAGCATGATAAGTTGTCGAGGACTTATGTTGGACTTAAAAGCCAACATTTTCCTCTATCCTTAGCCGTCGGAGGCGTTGGATGTTTTTGATCAGAGGTGTATTTTTAACTTGATCGGTGGAAGAATGCCATCTAGGGATAGTATTTCTTCAGGAATTTGCCATTGATTGGCATCATGAGTGTATCGCCATTTGAGGTTATGAGGCGATACGATCCATTTGAGTAGACTAACTCTACTACAAACGGTCCTTCCCATTTGGGTTGGAATTTTCCTTTCGTCTTGTGCGTCATGACCATGGGTCTTCGGACGGCTAAGACGAGGTCGCCTTTCTTGAAAGTTCGGGATTTGACTTTCTTGTTGAAGGCTCTGGTGATACGAGCTTGGTAAAGCTCGATTTGTTGTTGGGCCTGCAGACGCTTGTCGTCCAAGGCTTCCAATTCTTGGAGTCGCTGTCGATGCTTTCTCTGTTGTCATTTCCGCTGTCAAGGCGACGCGAAGAGATGGAATTTGGATTTCCAGTGGAAGGACAGCTTCGCGTCCGTACACCAAGGAAAATGGCGTGGCTTTAGTTGGGGTTCGCACAGTCGTGCGATAGGCCCATAAGCATTCGCCCAACTTATCGTCCCAGTCTCGTTGACTTTTCGAGACGAATTTCTTGAGAAGCTTGCCAATAGTCTTATTGAAAGCTTCTGCGAGGCCGTTAGCGGGCGGATAGTATGCCGTTGATGACACACTCTGGATTCTGAACTTGGCGCAGAATCTCTGAAAAGCCTGGCTGATGAACTGGGGTCCATTGTCATGGACAATCCGCCGAGGCACACCGAACCGGTAAATAACGTGATGTTTCACGAACTTGATCACGTTAGAAGATTTCACCTCTTTCAAAGGGATAGCTTCGGCCCACTTTGAGAAGTAATCGGTTATCGCTAGGATGAACCGATGTCCCTTTGATGATGGTGGGCTGATAGGACCAACCACGTCCATCCCCCACATTTCGAACGGCCAGGTAGAGGTCATAGAGTGGAGGTATCCTGGTGCTTGATGGATGAAATCGCCATGTATTTGACAGGCGTGACATCTTTTGGCATAGGAAACAGCATCGGCAACCATCTTGGGCCAGTAGTAACCCAATCTTTGGAGTCGGTTTGCCAGCTTCGGGCCAGGTTGATGAGCTCCACACGTACCATCGTGGGCTTCTTTCAACACTTCGTGGGCTTCTTTTGATGAGAGGCACCGGAGCAGGATCCCGTCATGCGATCTACGATACAATGTTCGCGAAATCGCATTGTAGTAGAATTTGGAGGCTTTCCTTCGGATGGCAGCCGCCTCCCTGGTGTCTTCGGGCAAGATGCCGTACAAGACAAAATCAATGTAGGGGAATCGCCAGTCTTTAAGCTCTGGATCGGTTGACACTTCAAGTGTTTCCTTACCGCGACGATCTCCCGTGACCTCTGGTAGTCTCCGAGGGGACTTTTTGGGCAGTATAGGTCGTGGCTATAGACGAATACCTTCTCCATTGCTCCGGCTGGAAGAGCTAAGGAGGCAGCAAGGGATGCAAGTGCATCTGCATGCGCATTTTGCTTGCGCGGTACATGGTCGATGTAGAAGTTTGAAAACCTCTCGGCCATGTGGATTGTCGCGTTGTAGTAGGGTACTAGATCTTTATGCCTGACCTCATACTCTCCGCGAACTTGGCTAACGATGAGTTTAGAATCACCGTATGCCTCGAGATTTTTAACGCCAATCTCATCGGCGAATTGCATCCCAATCAAAAGAGCGTTGTATTTCGCCACATTGTTGGAACAGGGCTCGGTTAACGAGATAGCTCGGGGAATCACGTAATTTTGTGGGGAGACGAGTACCACTCCTACCCCCGCTACTGTGTGTCCCTTCGGGCTTGCCCTTGATGCACCATCGAAGAAAAGTTGCCATACTTGACTTTCGAACGATGTCTGAGCTAGGCAGTCTTCGGCGACCTCATCTGGGAGATCCTCGTAGAGTTTGGCTGCCCTGGGATCTGGGTGTTCAGCTAAGAAGTCCGCCACCGCTTGTCCCTTAATAGCCTTTTGTGGCAGAAAATGCATCTCATATTGTGATAGCAATATGGCCCATTTTGCCAGCCGGCCATTTAGTGAAGAAGGCTTTGTCATAAGTAACCTCAGGGGGTTGACTTTGGATATGACATTTATGGTTTGGCCACCAGATAGTGTCGCATTTTCTGAATGGCGAACACCAGTGCCAAACATTCCTTCTCGATCGGGTTATACCGATGTTCGGCTCCGATCACGTTCTACTTAGGTAGTAGATTGCTTGTTCTCACCCCTGGTCATCATTCTGAGCTAGTAGAGCTCCCAAAGAATGATCCATTGATCGGACGTACACCAGGAAAGGCTTTCCGGATACCGGAGCTGCCAGGACTGGTGGTTGGGTGAGGTAGTGCTTGATCTCCTCAAATGCTTGCTGGCAAGCGTCGTCCCAAATGAACGAAACGCCCTTCTTCATCAGCTTAGCGAAGGGTTGGCATCTCCCGGAGAGATTTGAAATGAATCTGCGGATGTATGCCAATCGTCCTTGTAATCCTCTGAGCTCCTTGAGGCTTCTAGGGGGTTGCATCTCTTGGATAGCACGGACTTTCTCCGGATCCAAATGGATTCCTGTGGAAGTCACAACAAACCCTAGGAATTTGCCACTGGCTACCCCCAGGAAGGACTTGGTGGGGTTCATCTTCAATTGATGAGCCCGCATGATGTCGAAGACCACCCTCAGGTCTGCTATGTGATCACCTTTAGTGCGGCTTTTCACCGCGATGTCGTCGACATAACATTCCACCGTTTTGCGTATCTGCCGATGGAAAATGGCATTCATGGCCCTTTGGTAGGTTGCCCCCGCATTTTTCAGACCGAAGGGCATGACGGTGTAGCAATATACCCCTAGAGGTGTCTTGAAGGAGGTGTGCTTTTCGTCATCGGGATACATCTTGATTTGATTATATCCTGAGAACCCGTCCATAAAGGACATCCGCTCGAATCCACAAGTATTGTCAATCATGACATCCGTGATTGGCAATGGGAATTCGTCTTTGGGGCAGGCCTCGTTTAGATCGCGGAAGTCGATGCAGATCCGGATCTTCCCGTTCTTCTTGGCAACGGGTACGATGTTGGCTACCCAATCGGGATGCTGTTCCTCCCTGATAAAGCCGGAGTCAATAAGCTTCCTAACTTCTGATTGGATTGCCTCCATTATTTCGGGACGGAACCGTCGCTGCTGTTGTTTGACAGGTTTTACATCCGGATTGATGTTGAGGCGGTGCATAGCCACTTGAGGATCAAGTCCAGGCATGTCCTCGTAATTTCAGGCGAAGACGTCTATATACTCTTGTACAAGAGATATAAGATCCTTCTTCTCCGAAGGTGACAGGCCGTCACTTATGAAGATGGGTTTAGGATTGGCTTCATCTCCTAGGTTGACTTGAACAACCTTGTCATCTGTGGGTGGCTCACGCTGTTCAAAGCGGATATCCCAAAGAGCATTCAAATGTTTGATCCAAGGATCTGTATCAGGTTGGATCATTTCTTCATCTTCATCCTCCATATGGCTTGTCGAAACCATGTTTACTGAAAGCCCTTTGAAGATGTTGCCGACACTGACATCTGATTCCCACGACGACGTGTCTGATGAGCAGTCATGACTTGACAGTCTCTCCGAATCAGAGGCTGATGGCACTGGAGTTGATATATAGCCCAACCCCCGGCGCGTCTGATGATAGTAATCAGGGGTTTTTCCTTTCGGTACAAAGGATCGAAGCAGTGTTCTTCTTCCTTTTCCGAAGTTCAATCCTGGCCTGTTGGTTAGATCATACCCCATGCGCTTCATCATCTTGAGCGTTTTCGGTTCATAATGATCGAACTGAGGGGATTCATCCTCACCTTCCGATTCTTCGTGGGGCATTGGTTCAGACGCGATTCGCCCAAAAAGTATTGATTTTTGGCCTTTTCGTCTGGCTGGAACCATGAATACAGACTCTTGCGCGTCTCCATTATCCTGGTACGTCCCGAAGGATGATTTTATTGGTACATGCAATGATGTCAAAGCATCCATTGCCGACCAGACATCCTCATCTACGTCGGTACTAGTATCCGACGGTATTGAATCAGACTCATACGCAGGGAAATACGCGAAATCTAAATCTTCATTAATATACCAACCGCCTGCATCGTCGGTGGTATCAACATCGAGCTTATTAGTGCTCTTTACAGGTGGTTCCAACTCCCATAGGCACTCTTCTTTCTCAGGCTCAATGTCAGCTTCATTACCAGAGTCTGGCTCCTCTGGTTGTGGGTTTCATTAGTCTCCTCCGGATCCTGATATAAGAGGGAGTCCGTGAAATAATTTTCAACCCCTTTAAACGGATGCCTTTCGGCAATCAACGTTCGGACCTGTCCACTCTCGTCAATGTATTTCATGACTTGGTGGAGAGTAGAGGGAACGATGGAATTGCGGTGAATCCATGGTCGTCCCAGCAACAGGTTGTAGGAAGTGTCCGCGTCAATGACGTAACACGTCACTTCCGACTTGAGGCTCCCGATCTGGCATTTGAGCTTGATCTTCCCCATTGGGCGGGAGCTGTTGGCATTGAACCCGTAAATAGTCGTCTGGGTAGGGCTCAGACGATGGGTAGGAATGCCTAGAAACTGCATAACCCGGCGAGGTATGATGCTTAGCGCAGACCCTGGGTCTACCTGGATGCGGTTCACCTCGGATGACCCAATATACCCTGTGAAGTATAGGGGTCGGTCATGCTTCCCTTTAACCTGCATGTCGTCTGTTGTGAAGGTGATGCAGGGAGCATTTGGGGAGGCGTGGAGGCAATCCTCTACATCTTCCTCCCTTGGCACACGAGTCATGAAGACCTCAGCGTTTGCCAAAGCTTCTTGTAGAGACTCTCTGGTTGACTTTGATAGCCTCAGGAGTTCATACAAGGTGATGCGTGCCGGGATGTTGGCTAGTTGAGCCAAGACGTCGAAGCGGTAAGGTGTCGAGGATCCTTCTGCTGCACCTTTTAGAAGAGCCCGAGAAAACCGGGTTTCTTTCTGTTTCTCCACAGGTGGTTTCGTGGAGGGCTTAGCTGGTTCTACGGCTGGTTGCGGAGAAGCCGCTGCTGTCTCGCCGTACTGCTTCAAGTATGCCTGTCCTGAACGGGTCCCCGCCGTAGGTTGGCTGGGCTCTGCGGCCAGGACTATTGTTTCCTCTTCTGAATCAGTCAGTGAGGGAACATCATCCTCTGCTTCTCGGGAGGAAGCACATATCACATGGCAAGATGAAGCCTTCCCTTTGCCTTTGGACTTCCTGTTGGTCACAGTCGTCCATTGTTGCTCGTCGACGAGGTCAGGGTGGACCCACATGATTTCCCTCGAGGTGTAGGGATGGGTACCAAGCCTTTCTCCTGCTGCTGATGAGGGTCTGTGTTGACCACCCTCAGTTCTCCTTTCGGGACAGAGATCACCCCCACGGGTGTCGGGGGTCGTGTCCCAAACTGGAGAATCGACGTCATCTTGGCCGTCATCTTCTTCTGCTCCGGTCGGAGTTTTAATACCTCCGCGTCAATCAGAGCTTGAAGGATGTCCTTAAAGACGTAGCAGCTTTTGGTAGGATGTCCGAGCATCCTGTGGTATAAGCAGTAGGTGGGATTGTCGGTCTTGCCGACTTCCTCCGGGCGCCTAATTTCAGGGAGCTTCAGTCGATTGCTCTTGTTGAGTAGCTTGAAGAGCGAATCGACGTGTTCCTCCTTGAAGGAATACTGCTTGTTGGGGCGTGGCTGGCTTGAAGAGCCACTTGCCCTGCCTGTTTGAGGTTTGGTGGGAGATTTGGTCTCCGTCGCCAAATTATCCTTCCGCTTGGTTTGGAGGGATGTGTCTGGTGCACGCCTTGTCGACCTCTCTGGCCTGGGCTGCCTTCTTCCGCTCTGACGCGGGCGACAATCTCCTCAGCCTGTTCACCTTGCTGGACTAATTGTTTCCAGGTGCGGCTTTCAGCAACTCCTATTTGAGCAAGGAGTGAGGTTTGGAGATTATGGCGACATGTTTCCACCAGGGTGGCCTGGGTCATGCCGCTTGGACATCGGAGTGCCATGTTCCGAAATCTTTCTA
Source organism: Agave tequilana (assembly GCA_038442645.1). Taxonomy (NCBI): domain Eukaryota; kingdom Viridiplantae; phylum Streptophyta; class Magnoliopsida; order Asparagales; family Asparagaceae; genus Agave; species Agave tequilana. Next base: position 72,263 of record JAVJIF010016769.1, on the reverse strand, counting down.
CGAAAGACTTGACGGACTCTCCCTTTCGCTGTTTTGTAGCTAAAAGGGTAGGCATTGTGACCTCCGAATCATCTTCGAAGAAGCGTGTTAGAAACAGCTTCTCCAAGTCGCCCCAGTTCTTGATGGAACCTTCCGGGAGCTTCATAAACCATTCAAAGGCCAACCCTTTTAGGGTGCCAATGAATAGGCGTGCCAGGATGGCATCGTTATCTACCACATTCCCGGTCTGGGATTTGAAGTAGTAGATGTGCTGGTTGGGTGACCCCTTCCCGTCGAATGCTTGGAGGGTTGGAGCCTTGAACTTAGGAGGGTATGGAAACTAAGTCCCACTCAGCCGGATAGGGCCGGACCACTCCTGCTTCTTGGAGGTCCTTGCGATGGCAAGGGCCTCGAGGCGTCGTTCCAATTGACTCACCCTCTTAGCATGAGTCTTCTCCTGGTCTTGGTCGCTTCTTGCCTGCGACGAGGGCTTGGACACATCCGAGGTAGATCGTCGTGTCTCGTCAGAAGATTCGGAGGGTGGGCTTCCTCCCTTTCTCCCTTTCCCCTTCGGTCGTCTAGGAGGAGATCTCGCTCTTTCTTCAAGCAATTTCTCAAGCATATGCTTAAGGGAGTCAATGGATCTCTGTTGAGAGGCGATTATATCCATCTGGTGCTTCTGCGTCTGTTCTAAATGCCTGGCCGTCTCCTCAGGAGTGTCTGCCATGTAGGCGGAAGCCTCCTTCTCGACGGAAGAGTTTGAAGCCTGCGACTCCACTATAGCGGAGTGAGAACCACCCATTCTAATGCCGCGGGCTAAGGCATTATAGTCAATTGGGGGAATGGCCCCTGTCCGGGTGCGAGTGTGTTGATACACCCCCTCTGGCTCAGAGTCAGATTCCTCTGAGTTGTCCATTAGTTGTTTTCCCTTGCTTCTGCTAGTCATGTTTGCAGTAAGCTCCGGGTATTCAACATCTGAGAAGGTTCTCCTCCTGTGGGAGCGTCTTCTTTTGGCTGACGGGGAAATCAGGGTCAGCTGTCTAATTAAAGACGGCTGGTGCACGCCTGACTCGCAATGGCATCCAGAGAGCATCTGGATGAGCTGTTGACAGCAGCATGGAGAAGTGGTCTGATTGGCACTCCTTTTCCTTGTCAAATAATCCCTCAAATCTGTGGGAGGGGATTAAAGAGACTGGTCTCGCAACGTCGACGACGGGAGACAGTCATGTGCTGTTCAGCCTGGACACAGGTTTCAGAAACGCAGCTGTCGCGTCGCGGCTGCGTCACGCGCGTCTGGCGTCTCTGTTGATATGAGACGCGATTTTCGCGTTGCTGTCTACTGCGTTGGAGCAGAGAGACTTGGGAGAGAGTGGGCTGCTGGGCCCCACGCCTGTGGGCGCGTGCTTCCTGCGTTTGACGAGACGCAGAAGCTTCGCTTTGGCGTTTGGCAAGTTGGTCTTCAGAAGGCTCAACTTGGGGAGTCTCGCGTTTGGGTTGCCAAACACGGACCTCTCGCACTGGACGAGGTGCGGGCAAGGCATCGGATCGTACGCTGCGTTCAACCCCAGTCAGAAAACCAACGGTTCCGACCGAGTGTTGACGCGCGCGTCTTCTCTGTCGACGCTCGGCATTCCGATTGCGCCGTGGAGGAAGAGAGAAGCCAACAACTTCCTGGTTTGTAGAACCAGGGGTGTTTGCCACGCGGGTCTCCTGAGAGACGCTGACGCGGGCGTTCTGTGCGACACGGTCGATCGCACCAGTAGATGTGCCGGGGACCACGCACATCTACTGGTGCGTGTGCTCTGCGCGACGCGGTTGATCGCAGTAGAGGTGTCTGAGGTTACGCGGGCCTTCTGGGAGGCGTCGGCGCGTGAACCAAACTTAGCACAGTGGGCAGCAGGAGCACCCGACAGAGCCTCAGATTGGGCTTCAGGGGGCTGTCCACTTGAGACCCTGCGGCAGACGCGGGTCTTTGGGCTCTTAGAGCCAGAAGAGAGGAACTCTTCATACTTCGCCTGGTCGAACTCGACGACGAGGGATTCGACCATTTTCTCCTTACGGAGAACGTCATCTTGCATCACGGTGCGCTCGTCAGTAACGAAGGTAGTCCCCAGCGGAGTCGCCATCTCTTGTGCGCGCCGGAAAATTTGGTGGTCGGAGAAAGTGGTTTTAGCTGTAAAAGATTTCCTTGATTCAAGCGAAACGATTACAACCAAAAGAACTACTCTTCCCTCTTTTCCAGTTACAAGGGAGGGAGGATGTCTGAATCTTCCCTTTGTTTAAGGCTGGGTTCTTCGTGTGGCGATGGAGAGTGAATCTTGTTCTCCGTTGACCAGATGACCGTCCTGGACCGTCGGGGGTCTTCTCTTCGGTCGGTAGAAAGAGTAACTCAGCTCCGTCTACCAAAACTCTCAAAGAGGAGGTAGGCAAAGAGCGGCTAGTACTCAGTAAGCTCACTGAAGAGTCTCCTCCCTCTGTCTGTTGTTGAAGTCGTGCTTCCCTCTGATGATCCTCTTGCCTGGATTCGATCGATCTTGATGATGCCTTGACCTTCTTAATTCTCGACCTTTCCAAAGCTTCGATCTTATCCAAAACCTCCCTTATCCCCTCATAGCAAACAAGGCTATTTATAGGGGTCTCAGGGGGTGAAGGTGCCTCCTGAAAACGCTCCCGAATGAGGGGCCACTACCCGCTACATGCGCGGTGACTGGCCCCGCAATCAGGGCAGTTGTAACTGAGACGCGAGCGTTGGGCCGAACGCGCCTTGAAGTTTGAGACGCGGGCGTCGAGCCAAACGCGCCTTGAAGTTTGAGACGCGGGCGTCGAGCCAAACGCGCCTTAAAGCTGAGACGCGGGCTTCGGGCCTTCACGTCTGGATGCTGAGGCGCGGGCATCGGGCCGACGCGCCTTGATGCTGAGACGCGGGCTTCGGGCCGACGCATCTGAACGTTGAGACGCGGGTGTAGAGCCAACGCGTCTTAATGCTGAGACGCGAGCATCGATTCCTCGCGTCTAGAGCTTGAGACTGCTTCCTTAATGGCTGGTCTGTTAGTCATTTTTAGACAGCCTACAGCATGTAAAAGGTTAAAGAAGAGAACATAGAAGATAAAGGAGACACCTTTACATAGATTGTCATGCTTTAGTGCACGATCTCTCTTTCTCTCCTTTGAATCGCTTTCATCCCTATTGCAAGATCTAAAACAAAATGAAAATCCAAAGAAAGAGAAAATCTACATTAACTTACACTAAAGAGAGAAAAACCTAGTCTACTGCTCTCTCCGCCCAAAATCTGGCTCTCAAAGCAGTATTTATAGACCAAGGGAGGGTTCTGGAAGGTGAAACGGAGCCACGCGTCGAAGATCGACGCGTGGGTCCACTATAATACCGTGGATCTGCGGCTTTGGGCTGTGGATCCGCGGCCATATCATGACCAAGTGCCCTGATATTTGGCCCCCGGTTGCGTCCAGCTGCGATCATTCTACACTTGGTTTTCTAATATTTACTTTGATTTTTCAGCAGATTGGGCTTCAATTCTGGGCTTCTATTTTGGGTTCTTCTAAAAAGACTTGGCCTTCAAGAAATCTCTAAAATTATTCCCAAAATAGCAAAATTCAGCCTCTTTTTACCATTTTGTCCTTCTCTCGGTATCTGCAAATAGGAGACAGAATCGATATTTTAGTAGAGTTTTTATTGTTAAACCGGTACGGAATTCGATAATAAAATGTCATGTTTAGAGACTAATCAATTGGCTAGTAAGTCCGATAAGACTTTCACTATGGAAGGTGAAAGTACACCTAGAGGGGGGTGAAAAGGTGTAGTGCTAATCTAGTAACAAATAATGCGAAATTAAAACTTTTACACTACCATACAATGATAACTAAAAAGTGAAGCCGAATTTCCGGTGAAGGGCTCTAGAACTTCTCCTCAAGATTCCTCTAGACTAATAGTTGAGATGCTTCAATAGCTCTCTTAGTTCAACACAAATGTGAGCATACAAACAATATCAAGCATGTATAAATTGAACAATAATAGCAATGCAAGATATAAAGAGAGTAGAGTTTAGAGAGAGATAGCCAAACACAAACACAGGGTTATGTTTCGAGATTCGAGCACCAATCTCTACGTCTTCTTCTTCACCCAGAAGGATTTCTACTATCTCCATTAAGGAACTCCACAAAAAATACAACCCCTACAAAAGAGGTTAGCAAAAAGCTAAGGCATAAAGCCAATGCACAAAGCAATCCACCTCTACACAAGAGGAAAGGCACAAAGCCAAAGCACAAAGCAAAAGAAAATGTTTACACTTGGTGACCACAAAAATCACAAACAGCACGTCTCACAATACAAGATCCTAGAGGATAGATTTTGTAATGAATAGCTCAAGTTTGTGAGTAAATAAAGATTTTGAATAAGAAGCATAAAAAGAAAACTCTTGGGAAAACTCCTTGAATGATATAGAAATTGAAAACTTGAAACTTGAATTCTCAAAACTTGTTTTCTTTGATTTTCCAAAACTTTGAAACAAAATAGAGATTTAGATTTTGAAGCTTAAAAACTTGTTTAAAGCTTGCTGCAAAACTCAGTAGAATGTAGGCAAAATAACTCTTGAAAATCTTTTGAAAAACTAGCCAAATGACCCACCATTGGGATTGTCGGTCGACCACACCCAAATTCAGAGTGCAGGTCTCTCTGGTCGGTCGACTAGTCGGTCAACCGAAAAATTCAGAGAGCTTTGGCATTATGAACTCTTATATGTCGGTCGATCGCCCAGTCGACTGATCCTTTGGCTCGTGCACTTGTGCACATCGATCGACCACTTGGTCGACCGGCTTAGCCATCGGTCTACCAGTCCGTCGACCGCAAGCGGCCACCAGATTTAAAAAGATTTTGAAATGAACTTGGAAACTCATATATATTCCAATAAATCCTAATAAATTCCACAAAAATAAGTTCATGTAAATACAATATAGTTCAAATATGTGTGATCAAAAATCAACATATATTACAAACATGTGAACTATTTTTTAGGTAAAAAAATTTAGGCTTAAAAACAAAAATCATATTTTTTTCTAGAAACCAAACTTCAACATGAAAATCCGATTTTTCCAAAAATTTGTATAAATACAAAACAAATTATTGAAACACATTTGAAGCACGATATATATGGATAGAATCCAATACACATAATAAATGAAATAGTCTTGTTTTTAGCAATATGAATCAAAATAAGTTTTGATAAAAACACAACTTAAACACATGAACTAAATTCATCAAAATAAGTTATTTAAGATATATGAAGCATCAATGTATATGGATGAAATCCAATACACATATAAACCAATGTAAACTTGTTTTGATGAAATCTATTCATGAAACCAAAAGATGTATACTTGATAAATCGAAACTCAAAATTGTATACATGATAAACTAAAACACAAAACTTTATTGAAATAAGTTTCTATAAACAATTGAAGCTCTAATATGTATACATATTCCAAACCATAAAACTTATTCTATTGAGACATAAACCGTATAATCATAAACTTTTGAAAGCAAAACGGTTAAACTGAAAACTAAAACTATTTATCATAGAAGACGATAAATAAACTTTGTGTGTGTGTGTAGGCTTGAGCAATTCAAAACTAATCTAATCCTTAAACAAGATCTAAACTAACAAACTTAGAAACAACTCTTCTTTTAGATCTTTTTCTCCAAGTACACTTGATCCAAAACACGATCCATAGAGCTGGACTTCATCTTAAGTACTTGATGCGATCTTTAAGCTTGAGCTCTTGAGTCATCATGTGATAACTTCAAAACTTGACTTCGAATCTTTTGTTAAAACTAAACACCAACTATGATCTTGATCAATATCTGAAATTTAACAAACATAAGATCATTAGTACGATAACTACATGAGTTAATTATCATTAAAACTAGAGTGATAGACCTTTAGGCCAACAATCTCTCATTTTTTGATGATGACAAAACTCATGAAGTTATATATATATATATATATATATATATATATATATATATATATATATATATATATATATATATATATATATATATATATATATATATATATATATATATATTTATATATTTATATATTTATATATATATACATGGATTAAAGATGAGCTTTGCAAAAGCTCTCCCTTAACTCATGCATAGCATAAACATATAAATTTTCAATATAAAACTCTTGATATGAATTATGTATAACATGTAAGCTCTAGATACCAATCATATCAATCATTTAGATATACAGTATAAGATCTATATACCAATGAAATGAACTAATGAAATGAATTGTAAGCTCTAGATATCAAAACTGGATAGATATCAAAACAAGATACAAATGGATGATTTAGATATCAACGTAATCATCCATCAACCAAACATATGCATAAATATAAAACATAAGACTCATGCATATATAAACCAAAATTATTCTCCTCCTTTTTGTCAATCATCAACAAAGGGGTAAAACAAATAAGTCAAGTAGGCAAAGGTAAATACCAAAAAATACCAATTTAAAAACAAACAAAGATATCAGTTGGAATACCAATTGAAAGTGAAAACATTTTGAAACCAACATAGATACCAATTTGAATGCAAAACTATTTGATACCAAAAGAATATTTAAACATAATACAATAGAATAGAAAGTGAAAGTCCATGATACCGATTTTGAAATAAATAAAAAAATATAGATACCAATTGTAAACAATTGATACCATATGGAAAATATGAATATTTTCTTTAAAAAAATATTTTTCTCAAAAAGATGAAAATATAATACCAATAAAAATTTAAAAAAAGGTCCAAGACCTAATTTACCTATCCTTCTTTCCTAAAGTCTCTTTCAATATAGAGCAGTCTCATATTGTGTATATTTTCTTGAATCTCTATTCATTATGGGGGATTGTTGAAAACTTGACATTAACCAAGTGAGTTTTTGAGAAAATTTGAACTAAATTTAGGTGTGATCCGTTGCTAGAATCGCACGGGTGATAGTTGAAATGTGTTTTTCTTCTATTAGGGATGAACGTGGTATATTCATATGTACAATTCTATTTTCAAATGAATAAGATATTCACCTTGGAAGTTAGCCTGATTCATTAGTTTAAAGGGGGCCAAAAGGAGTAGAAACTCTTTAGTCCTACATTGAAAGTGGTGTGAAAAGTTTAGTGATTTAAATATGAAAAATTGAGAAATAAGGGCATGCCCTTAGGGTACTTGGAGTTTTCGCGCGCGTTTGTGGGGAAACCATGCCCGCGCGCGCACGCCACCGCCACTCGCCTGACGCCATCGTTGGTGTGAGTCGCTCGGCCTAGTCCCTTTTGGACTGGGCTACAAGCAGGCGCAGATGCGGGTGCGAGCTTCGCCCGCTTCAATATTTGCAGCAGGTTGCGGGTGCAGGCACGATCACGTGCCCGTCCCCAGGTCAGACCGAAAATGTCCCTTCCTAAAGTGGGCAGTTGATCCTTTGCGAACGGTTGTGTATGAATTGTTCTGACCAGAAGTCATATTCATTCTGACAGAACAGTTGCATTGAACAGTTGCAACCATTTGTTCTGACAGAACAGTTGCATTGAACCATTGCAACTGTTTGAAATCACCATTGTCAGAAGTTTGCTATAAATAGCAAAGACTTCTAACTCAAAAGTATAACTCGGAATTCACTGGTTTCTTTCTTCTCCTCTCTAAATACAAAGTTTGTTTAGACAAAAATTCTTTTCAGAACTTTTGTAGTCCTTTAGTTCGTTTCAACTTTCATCAAGTGGAAGGCACGAGTTAACTTTGATTCAACTATACATGAGTTTGCAAAGTTTTGTGAAGAACACGTGAAGGAGTATTGTATCTTTGGAGACCAATGTTCATTATCCCATATGCATCATAACAAGAAATATAATTATTTTAAGAAGATTCGTTTTATGTGTACCTCACTCAAAAATCTGGTTCTTATTCTATTACTCTTTCTGTTTATATTAACGTTCAGTTTTGCACGAATTATTTTTAATAAATATTTATCTTGTATAAATATTGATGGTGGAATTATTGAATTCCAATATATTCTCTGTTTTTTGAACTAACATTCTTATTACAGGGATTATACTGAATAAGGTATTCATCGTGAAATATTTATTTTAATAAATATTACTGTTAGATAAATTATTATTGAATTATTTATCTTACCAATTTATTACTAATACGAGACTGACTATATACCAGTTCGATTGGTGTCTAAAGAAGGGATTTGAAAGGCGTTTATGTAATTAAGGAATGCTCAATTGAGTAGAAAACCTCCCACCTGATTTTCACTGACCTGGCCAATTGAACCAGCTAATCTTGATCTTGAATTGGATTATTAAGACCAACAACAATAAAGTAGCAGCACACATGGTAATAAGAGTTCACAGGTTACACGACAACATAACAGCAAGCATCAAGCAGCACGAAGGCGAGCGGAGAAATGAGGTAGTAGTTTCATTTTTAAAAAGGGAAATGGCTGCGGATGAACATAGTAGAGAGAGAGAGAGAGAGAGGATTTTTAGGGTTAAGAGTTTGATGTAGCTTGCAGTGGCGTACGCAGAATTTTCACTAAGTGGAGGCGAAAACATTTTGAACTAAATTGAAAATTTATAAAAATCAAACAACATATTTCAAGTTTTGATATTACAAAAAAAATAGAGGGGCTCCCATTCAAGACAACATATCTCACTCTAAATTATAATGCTCCCCTTCGAGGAGCCATATTCTGAAATCGTTGAATGATTGATTCATTATCAATGTTGTCAAATATGTCTTTTTCAATATATGTCACCAAGCAATCATTCATCAACTCATCACCCATTCTATTACGCAGTGAATTCTTGATAAACTTCATTGCAGAGAGGTTGTGAGAGATCTCAATCTCCAGAGGAGAGACTGAGAATCTGTCATTAGGAGAAACTAGAGGGTTTTTTTTTTTTTTTGTGGAGATCAGGAGAAATGATCCAAGTTGGATTTTTTGCTTAGTTAACCCAACTCCAGTGGGGGCGACCGCATACGCTCGCCCCCACCTGCGTCCGCCACTGGTAGCTTGCGTGAGCAATGGAACAGAGACGCACTTTTGTTGCCTTCTAGAAGCAAAAGTGCAGTTCATTACCAAAAAAATAAGAGAGGCCTGCACATGAGGCTGTGATTATACGCATTGGGCTATCAAAAATTAGTGTTTATTTGTTTGTTTATTTTCCTTCCCCTCCTCACTCAGATGAGGAACCTGAGATGCTGGCTGTGCTCCCAGTTTCAAATGACCCAGACGTGTGAGTCAGTTTGGAGCTCAGTTTGGAGCTCTATGTCTGGTGTGCCAGCCCTTCTTCCCAAAATAGTAATTGTAGGTTTGTTCCAAAATATTCTGGATTTTCGCAAGACCACCCAGCGGATTAAGAAGAAAAAATAAATTAGTTTTCTCTTGTACTCTTTTCTTTTGCAAGGAAGGCACAATAAGCATAACAATGGAAAGAAGGAATAAAAGAGCAAGACACTTGCTCACCTCTAAATACATAAATGTAAACCCGTTTGTTACATGATACTTGATTTGCTCAACTGTTGAGTCAGGCACTCGGAGAATTCTCCTCATTATCTTTATTAAACTTCAAAGTTGTACATGTAAACAACAAATCAAAAGAGTCAGCAAATTCAAAGAAGCCAGAAGCGAGGGGAAAAAAATCCAAATGAGCTCCGTCACCAGAAACAACTGAAACATTGCATGAAGAAACCAAAGGAATTTAACACTGGGGGGCGAGGGTGTGATTGAGGACATAATGTTAGGATGATGTGAATACGTCGTGAAGGTTGATTAATGCCGGATTGGCACTTTTCTTTTCTAGATCTGTTTTGAGTCCGAATTGGATTCAAGTTTTCTTTATTCTAATTGAAGGAGTCTGTTTAGGACTACGAGGGTTCTATGGGCTATAAATAACCCTTTAGGGGTAGCCTTCAATGTATTCCAAGAGAATCTTATGAATTTGTAAATCCTAAGGGTGTAATGCATCTAAGTGAGAAATTTGTGAGAGAAACTTAGCCACAAGGGTTCGCTATTCTTGACGGCCATCAAGGGCTTGTAACTTCTCAGCGTGAGGTGTAAGTAATTCTTATTGTACTCCCCCAAAATTTTAATAAAATTTCTCCCCTTCTCCCGTGGATATACACACGATCTGTTTGATCGGTGGAACCACGTTATATTGTGTGTTGGCTTGCTATCTACTTTGGAATATCTTCTTCTTCTCTTCTTCAAGTTGCTTTATTAGATCCTATGGTTCGTATCCGCTGCGCCGCCCCAGTCAACAATTGGTATCAGTGCAAGGCCAACGTGAAGATGGTTGCGATTAAGTTCGATATTCAGAAGTTCAATCACGTCATCAAATTCAGCAGGTGGCAAATTAGGAAGAACGTCATTTTTGCCCAGAGCGGATTGAAGAAAGCACTACTCGGGAGGGAGAAAAAATCTCAAGACATGAAGAAAAAAACTTGGTAGGTGTTGGATGAGAAAGTCTTGACAGCTATTCAGCTTTGCTTAACATACAAATTGTTGGATGAGTTTCTACAGAGAAAACAGCGTCCTTACTGTGAGAGTGACTTCAGGACCATTATCTGAAGAAGTCGTTGGCAAATCGGTTAATTCTGAAGCAGTATCTCTTTTTTCTCTGCATGTATAAAGGTACACCTATCAAGTCTCACATTGCAGAATTTTTCTCTATTATCAATGATCTAGATAAGATAAAGGTTAAGATAGATGATGAGAATCAAGCACTTCTATTACTGTATTTTTTACCTTCTTCATATAAGAGCTTTAGGGAAGCCATCATCTATGGAGGCAAGTCAACAATCAAGTTCAATAAAGTCAAGGAGCTTCTGCTCAACAAGGACAAAATTGACACCCAGTTGACGGGTGAGTCTCATCATGATAATTTCGGGTAAGTTCATTATTCAAGAGTGAAGAGTAATAATGGAAGTTTTACGGGTAACTCAAAACACAAGAATTTGGCGTGCAACTATTGTCACAAGAAGGGGCACATTAGATCTGAGTGTTGGCTTCGAAAGAAGAAACAACCAGAGGCTAATATTACTGAACTGGTTGAATGAGATGAAGAACAGTGCGACATTTTATCTGTTACAGACAGATCAGTTGGTAACAAAGATAGATGAGTTATAGATTCTAAATGTTTACAACATATCGTTTCAATAGGAAGATGTTCTTTTAATATACTGTGGTTCAAGGGGAGAAGTCTTCATGGGGAATTTTGCTACAAGCAAGGTGAGTGGTGAAGGAACAATCTAGCTTCGATCTCATGATGGATGCATCACTACTCTTCAAGGCGTTCGTTATATCCCGAATCAAGGTACAATCTCATCTCTCTTGGAGCGCTACATAGAGAAGGGTTATGTTTTAGTTCGAAAGGTGATCTTAAGGAAGTTTCCAAATAGGCCCATGTAATGTTTCAAGCCAAACGTGTCGGCAATGTGTATATGTTGCGGAGAGATTACAGTTGGTGGATTGTTGTTATCCTCGGCTTCAAAAGCGGTGGTTGTGAAACAATCGGAGACTACGATGGATTCGAGCTCGGAAGTTCCATTGTATCCCGAAGGGAGATTGGGACTAGGCGCGCAACAAGATATTCCAGATCTTTACTCGTATGGTGGAGCAAATTCTCATAGATTTTGTGTAGATCAAGGAGATCATTGGGTAATAAAGTTCAACTTGGGTCTGAACTTATTCGACTTAATCAAGATGTGAACCCCATGAGGGGGTTATAGAGAAGAGGGAGTTAGATGGAGATTAAGTCAAGTTTGTTCAATTGTGCGTCGATGCGAGCACATGGAGCATGGTGGCTATTCTCGGACTTGTACATATTCAAGTCAAGTGGGAGATTGTTAGGATTATGACGTGAATACGTCGTGAAGGTTGATTAATGTCGTATTTGGCAGTTTTCTTTTCTGGATCTGTTTTGAGTCCGAGTTGGATTCACGTTTTCTTTATTCTAATTGAAGGTGTTTTGAGTATGAGTTGAATTCAAGTTTTCTTTATTCTGATTGAAAGAGTTTGTTAAGGACCAGAAGAGTTCTATAATTTATAAAATAATCCCTTAAGGGTGACCATCAGTGTATTCCAAGAGAATCCTATGAATTTGTAATTCCTAAGGGTATAATTTATCAAGGTGAGAAATTCGTGAGAGAAACTTAACTACAAGGATTCGGTGTTCTTGGTGGCCGTCAAGGGCTTGTAACTTCTCAGCGTGAGGTGTAAGTAATTCTTATTGTACTCCCAAAGTTTTAATAAATCTCTCCCCCTTCTCCCGTGGATGTATACACGATCTGTTTGATCGGTGGAACCACGGTATATTGTGTGTTAGTTTTCTATCTACTTTGGAATATCTTTTTCTTCTTTTCTTCAAGTTGCCTTAGTAGATCCTTTGATTTGTTTCCGCCGTGCCGCCCCAGTCAATCTGGTCATGGGGACGTCCTCCCTTGAAATCATCAACACATAAAAACGACCTGCAAGAGCAAACATATCCAGTAAATAGCACACTATTCAAACAAAGCTCTCTCTTGCTGACGTAGATATTAAACATTTTTAGAATGTAGATTCTTTATTCTCTTTCTTACAAATATTGGTAGAGGAAGAAAACCAGATACAAATTTGTGGCCCTCCTCTTTAGAAGAATTAACATGCAATAAACAAAAGTCACAGGAAACTAATCGTGGCCCAACAATCATTTTCAGAAAAACAAAAACAAATTATGACCATTCCCTAAACCACCTCCCAGGAAAAATTTCATCTACTTCAGGAGAATGAAGACCACTTCTTTCCCCATCCAATTTATAGCTAATAACTTAAAAAAGGATGCAAACAAGAGGTATCCTCATATATTAAATAAGTAAAATAGAATCAATTAGGAAACAAAAAGGAAAAATGAGAAAGAAAATAGATCTAAAACATTATAGGAAAAACAGAAAAAAAAAGGAATGAAAAATAGAGAAAAGAAGAAAATTTTCATAAAAATGACAAATGAAGTTAAAAACAGGTGGATTAGAATCGAAAAAAAGAATAGAAAAGAGAAGAACTAAAAAAGGGGAAAAAAAAGAAAGAGTGGAAATATATGGCAGTATACTCAAAAAAAGAAGAACAATAATTAAAAAACAAATATGGCACATGGTCATGATAAGGCAGTCTTTTGCATCATGTTCGTGAATATGGTCATATAGGAATTCAGACTGTAACATACATAAAAATAAAGTAAAGATTCCAATAATCATAACCTACAACTAAATTGAGCTTTTACATCGCCCATTTCACGGCGGTTTGAGTCGGTAACGATGTGCATTAAAAGGCGGTGGTAATTTTGAAATTTGATGAAAAATACAGAATTTGCCTTTGGACATTTCACGACGGTTATTAAAATAACCGCCTTAATATATTATTTTTACAATAATATTTTAAAGAACCGTGTAGAAGCTCAAAAGGAGGTGGTATTTTTGAAATTTGTTGAAAACTACACACACTTCGACTTTTTATGACGATTATTAAAATAACCATCGTAGTATGTTAGTTTGAGGCGATTCTTTAATGAACCACGGTAAAAGCTCAAAAGGCGGTGACATTTTTGAAATTTTTTAAAAAATACATCATTTTACACTTTGACTTTTACAGTGGTTATGAAAATAACCGTCATAATATGTTAGTTTGACGGTGGTTCTTTGATGAAACGCCGTAAAAGCTCAAAAGGTAATAGCATTTTGAAAAATACAATATTTTACCCTTTGACTTGTTATGGCGGTTATTAAAATAACCGACATAAAAAGTAACATTTTACATTAGGTCTAAGAAAAATAGTCGTGTAAGGCATTTTGAAATCGATGTTGATCAGCTACATAAGCGATCACAGCTCAACACTGTTGACATTTTTTGTTCTACTTTCAGATCATCTCTCTCCCCCTTCACCCTCATTCATCAAGACGAGTTCAACCTCTCTCCTTGTTCATCAAGGCAATCTCTCTCCCCTCGTTTATCAAGACAAGTTTGATCACCAGACGAGTTAATCAAGGCGATCTCTTTGTGCTTTTTCCTCGCTCTAGGATCTGCAATAGGGGACTTTTCAAATAAATTTTGATCTGGAGGCTTCGTCCCACAACGATCTGACTGCTAGACTCTGTGTAGGGTGACAATCATTCAAGGCGAGTTCATCTCTCTCCCCTCATTTATCAAGGTGAGTTCATAAATTATTTGATGAATTCAAATTTGTGGCTAATTATGATATCTGTTTGATCTGATTAAATATCTGCAATTAGGAGAACAAGAAAATCGCTAGGCGAAATGGAAGAGGACGAAGGGATCACGAGGAGGATGAGGGGATCACCGGTGGGAATGGACGAGGAGGGCGAACAGGGGATCACGTTAAAATTGTATTTTTTTTTAAAATGAGGCATTTTCACGGTAGTTTAAAACCGTTATTGTTGCCTCCCAACTTAGAACGTCGCCTGAATGGACGGTGGATTTTGAACCGCTGTCATTGCTTTTTAATGACGGTTTCAAGCTATCGTTAAAGTCCATTTCTGTGTAGTGAATATAAGCGCAATTGCTGTTATACAAAAGAGTATGACCTCCAAACTTACCGTCCAACAGTTTGAACTCTGAAAATTAAGAGAATTTTAGAGAATTAAATGGAAATTAACATTATCTTCATAAGAACCAATGAGAAGGAAAGAAAGGTTACAACATCAAATGACGGTAGACGAAGAAAGTTTCAAATATTTAATATCAAATAGCTAATAAAAGTGAGGACATACTACATGCAATTAGAGATATCGTAGAATAATTTGAGGCAAAGGATGTGACCGACTAATGAGAAAGAAAAAACAAATGCTGCACAATTTCAATTAATCAAAAAAGAACAAAGCTCAAGTGATAGAATCTCTGCCCTAGCCTGTATTTGCAAGCAGGTAGCCTAATCACAGTAGAGTAGGGAAGAACACAACCCTAGATAGAGCCTCCCTGAACAAATTGAATTTTAAAATAAAAGATGACATTGTTGAAAATATAAACTTTAATGTGTCAAAGAAGAGGTGACTCTTCATTATCTAGGTGTTTGTTCAATATTCAAGGTACTGCTCATCTATCTAGTGTCTGTTCAATGTTCAAGGTATCTTTTATTATTTCTAGAAATGTATTTAATATTGTTTTTGAAAGGATGTATACTAGACAAACTATATAATAGGGATATGCCATCAGTTGTAATTTGAGAGAGTGAGTAAGTAAGAGATACTGAGAAGAGTAGAAATGAAAAAAATATTATATCTCTCTCCCTCCTGCTCCTATGTGTGGCCTTATCTGATTCTATTTTAAAAGCACACATATACAAATTGAAGTATACACTCTATTGATGATGTTGTTGTTATTATGTTGTGTAGTGTATATATATATATATATATATATATATATATATATATATATATATATATATATATATATATATATATATATATATATATATATATATATATATATATATATATATTTCTAACAGTGGTATCATAGTAAGGTTAAGCAAAATTTCAACTGAAGCAAGAGCCAGGAGGATCCAAGTCTTAAAAGTTCCAGGAGGTGTGTCTGATTTGAACTAAAGAAGAAAAGGAGGACAAGAACGCTTTTTTTTTTCACATTTGCTACCGGCAGGTGATAAAGATACCCGAATTTTCGCTCGTTTTGAACAAGAGGAGCCTATTATATCTAGTATACCTGAAGTGTGTTGATTCACAAGGTGCGAAGAAATGATAGAGTGCTGAGAGTCAAAATTGTACTCCTGTATTTTTTTGTTACAGCATGGAAAAACTGAATATTGAAATTCCATTCAACGGAATTCTACGAGAAGCTTTTCGAAACTGAATATGCTACCTCCTGCGTTTTCTACTGAAAATAATGGTCCAGATAATATGAAAAGATTCCTTGAATACGTTAAAGTTTTAATCCTCGTTTCAATATTTTATTTGTAGGACCTTGGAAATCAAGCCGTAAGGATGCTGAAAATGTTGTTTAAAGACTAGTTTTGGAGTATTTGCAAAATCTTTCAGTTATTTAGATAATTGATGTTAATCTCAAACAATTTACAAATCTGCATGCAGAAATCGATGAACTTCATAATCGAATATAAGAGTTGGAACTCGTGTTGGAACCACAAGAACTCCATATGCATGAAGATCCCGAGATCATCTCTGTTGAAAGTTCAAATTATCAATAAACACATTAAGAAAGCATCTTGGCATTGTTAGATCAAGTTTAAGAGAGAATGTTGAAAATATTAACTTGATTTAAAGTGTAAAAGAAGTGGTAACTCTTCAATTATCTAGGTGTCTGTTCAATGTTCAAGATAGTGCTCATCTATTTAGTTGTCTGTTCAATATTCAAGTTATCTTTTAGTATTTCTAGCGATGTGTTTAATGTTGTTTGTGAAAGAATATGTATTAGACAAACTATATAATGGGGATACTATCAGTTATAATTTGAGTGAGTAAGTAAATGAGAGATATTGAGAAGAGTTGAAATGAAAGAATATTATATCTCTCTCCCTCCTCCCATATGTGGCCTTATCTAATTCTATCTAACAAGCACACATATACAAATTGAATTATATACTCTGTTGGTGTTGTTATTGTTTTGTGTTTATATATATGTGTGTGTGTGTTGATAAGGAAGGAATAGTGGAGTAGAATTGCACAGATATTCAACAAAAGAGAGGAAGTTTAGAGTCAACCTTAGGTGCTTAATTACTCCAAAATGTATTCACTATGCTTGATGTATTCCTTCCGAATCACCGTAGTAGCATAAGCTATACGGGTCGATCCTCGAGGAGAGCTCACAATGGAAGCTTTACGGTTCGATGTTGAAGAAAGAAAACGAAAGTTCTTCTTTGTTTCAAAAGAATGAAAAAGACATGGAAAAATAGGTGAAAGGATTTGCGGTGGATTTGTACATGAAAATAGAAACGATGAAAGAAAGTGAAAAGAATTTGAAAACAAGAATTGCTTTAGAAAGAATACTAAAAGAAGGAAAACTTGTAAAAGACTTTTAGATGGGAAAAATCATGACTAGCTAACCTTACTAATTTGCTAACTTACTAATCTCCATTATGGTGATGCATGCCTCATGTTGATTCATCGGCAAGTATTTGTCTTGCTTGTTGGTCAATGTACTTTCCCACTTGATGGATGGGTGATCATCTTGGACTTGTCTTGTGGCCTCATTGATTTCATCGGCTCTCAAGATAGACTTTCAATGATGAAATCGAGGAGTGTCACTCAAGGGATGCTAAGGAAGAAGATACAAAATTCATTAGTCATTCAAGGCCATACATCATGTTAGCATTGAAGTAAGAAAGTTGTACAACAAATAGCATATGGTTGGTGCTCCATCTCCATGTTCCATCAAGGCACTTGTTCTAAAGACAAGGCTCTAAATGAGGCACACATGAATCATATGGAAATTACAACAAGAGTTTGCCAAGAATGAAAGTAACCCATCGGGGATGAAAAAGACTCAACATTTGCAAGATTAAGAATAAGCAATCACCCAAGAGTTAGAAGTTAGCAAAGTTAGTGGTTAGCTAGTCATGTTAGAAGAAGTTAGCTATCCATTACACTAAAAAGAAAACAACAAAACATTATGCTATGAAAGTAAAGCTTGAAGGAAATAAAGCAAGTAATGAAAAGCACTAGAAATTGCAAGAGTTGAGAAGAAAGTTTTGGATTAATCCTTACTTCAAGTTGTCACCCCTTGATTACAAGCTCTCACTCTCTTTCTTTCTCTCTTTTGCAGAATTTCTAGGAGGAAGAAGAAGACTAAGAGCACTAAAAACTTAGAGAAAAACCAAAAATTACAAGCTCTTTCCTCTATTCTCTCCTCTTTTTCTCGCACTGGCCCTAATGGTCTATTTATAGGCCTCAGAGAAGAAGGCTCCAGAATCCAGATAGTTGGATCAAATCTCGGGCTCAACGGCCAGATAACTGCCGCGGAATCGCGGCCAGAGCCGCGTTTCCGCGGCAGAATCTTGGCCGTTGTGCCAACGATTTCTGTTGCGGTTCCGTTGGGGTTTGTTGGCCACGTGGATCTTCTAGAATCTCCGGGTATATGCGTGGATGGCTCCAGATCTTGGGCTAATCTTTGGGCTTTTCTTTTGGACTTTGATTAATCCCTTTTAATTCTTGATATTTCCATGGATTATGGGCCTCTTCTCCATTAATATTGGACCTGCAAAAATAGAGAGAAAAAGAGTAAAAAACACATTTTTATTGATATAATGCATGGTATGGATGTGAAAAAATATGCAAAAATGAATAACAATCACACCCTCATACCTAGCTTTTGCTCGTCCCCGAACAAAACAAGAAAAGAAAGAAAAAATCCTATCTAAATTATTGCACCGCTTTCGTAGGTGACACGATTGCACTGAGCACGTGCAACAAGCCGTTAAACCTCTAGGTTACCCTAGAGGAGGAGTGTTGTCTCCTGAGGGTTTTCAGCGGATTGCACCCACAAAATCCATAAAGAAAAAATAAAAGTGTTAGTGAAAATTTTGATCCATGTTTTCAAGAGTCTTACTTGATTTACAGGTTTCAGGTTACCCTAAACTTGTCATTCCTCTTATAAGCGTCTATTTAGAGTTTTGTTTTCAACTTAGGTTAAGTTTTAAGGAAAAGATCAAAACCAGATTTTGCATCAATCCTAGTATATATACATCTATAAATATGAAGGATCTTTCTTAGACTAAGTTCATTTATTTACTAATATATATAACATTTTTTTTTCTTTTTCTTTTTTTATATACAATATTTATTTATTTATATTTCCTTAGCATCCTTAGGCTTTCTAATTTACCCTTGTAACGAGCCTCTTACCGATGACTCCCAAACCAGTCGGTCTTAGGGTACCAGATGAGAAAACATCCCTCAGGTTCGAGGACTCGAGTAAACTAGGCCACAAAGGAGTTAAGGACTTAACCACCTTTAGGCGTGATTGGCAATGCTTCTTGAGGCACGACTAACCAGCTTAATTAGTGGCTAAGTAATTATTTAGTTATTTATATACATATTTTTTTCCTATATTTTTTTTATTTTATTATATATATATGTAAATAAAGTCACAAAGTCTTTGATTAATCCTTCAATATGTTTAATGTATATATCCTAAAGAAAGAATTAAAATCTAGTAATCTTTCTTATCCTTTATTACTTAACCTAAAAATCTAACAAAACTCCTCTTTTCGACTTATAATTAGAAATCATAGTTAAGAGCTTCCTTAATCCCTAAAGTCAAGTTTTGATTCTTTAAACATGGATCAAGAATTTCCTTTTTTTTATATTTTTTTATATTTTTTTATTTTTCTAAAAGAAAAAGTAAAATCTAAAAGAAAATAAAAAATCTACAAAGAAAGGTAAAATCTAAAAGAAAATAAAAAACCTAAAAAGAACACGAAAATCCTAAAAAATAAAAATAAAAATCCTAAAAAGAAAATGAAAATCCTAGGTTAGAATCTACCCCCCCATACCTATCTCATGCATTGTCCCCAATGTATGCAAGATAAAAAGATGCATGAAATAGGTAAAGGTATGAAATCACTCCCTCCGTCGCTTTGGACCAGCGGTGGTGCTGGGTCCAGCCGACTGAGATCGCCGCAACCCCGCCTCAATGTGGTCCAACCTAGAGGATTGCTCCTCCACCTTCTTCCTCAGTCTAACCTGCCCCTAAAAATCTTCTTCATGCCCCGCCAAATGGTGGACATGAAGGCACGTGACTCCGTAGGGGGGTCCTGACGCCAAAACTGAGGCTCATCTTCCTCCTCTAAACTTTCCTCCGAAGAGGACTCCACCGGTACATCTTCGGGCTGGACACTAGGAGTCCAAATCGCGTGCAAACAGCTGTTATAGGAGCTGGTGGGTCGCTCAGGTGTCACAAACACTCGGTCAAAGGAATCAAATACGGCGTCCGGTAGGAAAGTCCTACACAGACGCGTAATCAGAATAGGGTGGGAGTGTTTGGCACCCCGAGTGCGGGAGGAGTTGGCAATGATCGCGTGGAAGATGGTCTTGTTTAAACTGACCGTGTGTTGCCTAGTCATCAAATCGTGAATTATCTGCAACACCGGGCGGTTGAATGAAGTTGTGTGGTCCAGCCCTAAGATGTTACGTTGGATCCAGCGTCCAACGCAGTGTACGTTCCTAAAAGTGGTGCTGGCCTTTAGCCCGCGGTCTTATTCTGTACAGCGAGCCCCCATAATGTCATGTACTCAATAAGTGGGAGGGGGCTGCTATGCTGTGGGAAAATAGGGACATGTGTGTATTCCTCAAGGAGAGGAAGCGTGATAAACAGGTCGCCTAAGGGCATGTGCACGGTGAATTGATAAGTGTGTAAATCAACAGATGCATGGTCAAGAGAGTTGTAGAACAATGTGACCAAGTCGGGACAATAGAAGGTATCGTTATCACTATTATCATACACCAATGCATACCAATCCCATGCCCTAATCCGATCTATGAATAGATGTCCATACCCATTAGGATCACATAGAATTTGGAAAAGTCTTTTTCAGCAAATAACATAGGTGCCATGCTACAAATCTAGATCAAAGCAATAAATTGGGAAATCGAAATTCAAACCACCCCCGGAATACGTGGGGGGAAAAATCTGGGCTTGCAGAGGGCACAGGAGAAGGAAATCTGGTGATCGGCCACCAGATCTGGAACCTGCGCTGAAAATCTACGGGAGAAAGCTTTGGCGACGCTCCAGAAAAGAAGAAACGGCCGCGGATTTGCGGCTCTGGTCGCAGAATCGCGGCTGACTGGGAGCAGCAGAGGAGCGAAAAATTTTGCGAGGCGGCTCTTTGAGAGGGGAGTTCAGATCTGGTCTGTGTTTTGGGTTCTGAGGGAGAAAGGCAGGGTAACTAGGATATATATAGAGGTGAAAAAATTGGGAATCCCAATTTGACCCTAGGTGAAAAAGTGGTAATTATATCTCTCTAGAATCTCTAGAATTCTAGAATCTCCGGGTTTGTTGGCCACGTGGATCTTCTAGAATCTCCGGGTATATGCGTGGATGGCTCCAGATCTTGGGCTAATCTTTGGGCTTTTCTTTTGGACTTTGATTAATCCCTTTTAATTCTTGATATTTCCATGGATTATGGGCCTCTTCTCCATTAATATTGGACCTGCAAAAATAGAGGGAAAAAGAGTAAAAAACACATTTTTATTGATATAATGCATGGTATGGATGTGGAAAAATATGCAAAAATGAATAACAATCCTGTGTGTGTGCGCGCGCGCGCGCGCGCGTGTATGTCTTAATATATTCATATGTGTATATATATGTATATGTATACATATATATATATATATGGGAAAAGTGTTCATAGTAGGTCTCCTTAGATTGTAATCTAAGGAGACGGCTTAAAACTCCTACATCCTAATTTTTTTTCACGATCCGACCGCATATTATCATATTCATGTTATAAGATGTACGCGTATAAAAAATCACATGATTTGAAGTTTATTTACTCTATTTTCTTTGGGTTCAAATATTAACATTTTTTAAATAGTAGAACAAAATGGAACAATTAGATCAATGAGTAAATGAACTTCAAATCACATGATTTTTTATATGCGTACATCTTATAACATGAATATGCTAATGTGTAGTCGGATCGTGAAAAAAAAATCGGGATGTTAGAATTTTAAGCCGTCTCCTTAGATTGTAATCTAAGGAGACCTACTAGAAGCACTTGACCCTATATATATATATATATATATATATATATATATATATATATATATATATATATATATATATATATAGGGAAAAGTGCTCCTAGTAGGTCTCCTTAGATTACAATCTAAGGAGATGGCTTCAAACTCTAACATCCCAATTTTTTTTTCACGATCCGATCGCACATTATAATATTCATGTTATAAGATGCACGCATATAAAAAATCACGTGATTTGAAGTTTGTTTACTCTACTTTCTTTGGGTTCAAACATTAACGGTTTTTAAACAGTAGAACAAAATGGAACGATTAGATCAATGA
This sequence comes from Agave tequilana, assembly GCA_038442645.1. NCBI lineage: Eukaryota > Viridiplantae > Streptophyta > Magnoliopsida > Asparagales > Asparagaceae > Agave > Agave tequilana. Next base: position 50,162 of record JAVJIF010016769.1, on the reverse strand, counting down.
GTAAATGAACTTCAAATCATGTGATTTTTTATATGCGTGCATCTTATAACATGAATATGATAATGTGCGGCCGGATCGTGAAAAAAAAAATCGGGATGTTAGAGTTTTAAGCCGTCTCCTTAGATTGTAATCTAAGGAGACCTACTAGGAGCACTTGACCCATATATATATATATATATATATATATATATATATATATATATATATATATATATATATATATATATATATGAGAAAAATATATATCAGCCGCCAGCTGGGAGAGTTTCTCTGGTGGTGACGTGGCACAATTTGTGATACAAAACTGGGTAATCTTCATGATGATCCTGCTTTTGAAAAAAATAAAATTACTAAAAGACCCTCTTGTTCAAAAATGACAGTTTTTCTTAGGAAGTTTTATATTCTCTATTATTATTTTCTCTCTCATTATTCTCTCTCTCTCCCGTGTTCATATCTGAACTTTAATTTCACAGCCAGCCTCGATATTAGAAAAGCAGAATAAGATCTTGATTTTGAATTTGCAGAGGTCTTCTATCGCAAATTTCATCTATCAGATCACCATCGATCTCTCCATCTCGATCTGTTATCTCCCTGTATCAGATCACTCTCGGCCTGTCCGCTTTGATATCGAGCCCCAACCATAATTCATCTCCCTCCTCCCCATCTCCGCGCTGACCCTGCCCACTTTCTCCCCAACTGAATATGATTCATGTATCTTCAAATGCAACTTCATCAACAAATGGAACAAATGCAACAAGAGAGAGAACTTTGGATACTGAAACAGTGGTTATTTTTATTCATATTTATATATTATTTATGTCATTGTTGCTTGTAGTCTTTACTGAAAAACTATTATGTTTATATTGAGACTGCAACCTGCAGTCGCAATCACTAGATTCATATGAAAAATTCGACCTTGGTTACGGTCCTTATCAATAATCTTTAATTTTTTTGTATTGATAATGCGACCTTAATCGCAGTCCGAAAGTAATTTGGACACTTTTTTATTACTTTTTTTCTACGCAGATATTATGTTCTTTAAGAATGCGACTAAGCTCGCAGTGTTTAATAAAATAAATTCTCAATTGTTATAAATTGCGACCTTAGTCACAGTCCTCAGTTATATTAAGACAATGATGTTATTCGCAGTTTTTTATTATATTAATGTTGCATTCTTGGTAACAGTATTTTATTATATAAGGACTGTGAGCTGATTCAAACAAAATTTCCCAATTGTTATAAATTGCGACCAAAGTTGCAGTCCTCAATTATATATTAGGATTGCTACCTTAATCACAGTCTTTTATTATATTAATATTGCATTCTTAATAACAATCATTTATTATATAAGGATTTTGAGCTTAGTTGTAGTCCTACCTTATTTTTGTCCTTTAATCTAATAATTTTTTGTAGGAAATGAAGTTGCATTGTGAATTGTCTGGCAGCAAAATTATTTTTATAGGATAGGAATTTGCATCAGATATGGGGCATATAATTTCTACAATGTGTTTGCATGGAACAAGGGATTTGAAGTGTGAAAAAAAGGAATAGATAAATCATGGAGGTCTCCGTATGAAGTTATTTGTAGAAAATATTATTGTAACAAGGAAACTATTAAGAAGTTGAGGGATAAAAGACAAGAAGAGCTTATTGTCAATTGTCATATTGATAGTAGAGTTCATTGTCCTGCTGAGATGCATATTCGGTTGCATTCATTACCAGACAAAAGATTTTGGAAGGTAACCAAGTTTGCTGATTTGCATTCGCATGATTTATCAAGCCCGGATAACATGCATCACTTTTACTCTTATCCAGACTTTTCGATCAAAGATGAGCAGAACCATTATGACCAATTTGAATATGTAGGAATGCCTCCTTCAAATATTGCCCGTGTAGTTAATGCAATGAATCCTGAAGAAGGTTGTGAACAAGTAAACACACAACAATGTATTGATTATATCCGACATAAAACAAATATATTAGATAGGAGTTCATTTCTATCATCAAATATTTTCAAGAGAAATTATAGTTAGATCCAGAATTTTTCTTTGCCATTGAAGTTGATTATGCAGGCACATTAAGTGTCTTTTGGGCCTACGGAAGAGTAAAATCTTCTTATTTAAGTTTTTCTGATGGAGCAGTGTTTGACACAACATACAAAACTAATCATCTTGAACTTGCCCTTCGTTCCATTTACAAGAGTAAATCATCATTAACAATCTACTTTGTTCGGTTGTGCATTGCTCGCAGATGAATAAAGGGATACAATTGTTTGGCTTTTCAAGAAATGGCTCAAATGCATGCACGGAGTTGCACCAAAGGCGATCATTACCGATCAAGATGCACAGATAAGTGATGCTATCAAGATAATTTTCTTCTAATTCTTGTCACCGATTTTGTTTTTGGCATATAAGAAAACATATTTCCGAGCAACAAATCCCCTTGATGAACAAATATGGAGATAATTTTTCCATTGATTTAAATAATTGGTATTCCTCTCATGATATAAGAATATGCAAGGAACGTTAGAGAGTGATGAAGTAAAAATATGATATAAATGAAGAACAAGATAGTTGGTTGGTAAAGATGTACAGATTGCGAACATATTGAGTGGACGCTTATCTGAAGGATATTTTTTAGGCGAGAATGACAACTAGTCAAAACAGTGAAAGTATTAATTCTTTTTTGATGGGTTCGTGAATGTTAACACAAAACTTGTTGAATTTATCAACCAATATGATAAAGTTGTTGTTGCTGGTCATAGAGCTGTATCTCAAGAGGACTTTATGTGTTTAAATTGTGTACCTAATTGTACCTCAAATCCATATGAGATACAAGTTGCGAAGTGTTATACTAGAAAGATTTTTAAGTTGTTTCAAAAAAAAATGAGAAGTTTTGATGAAACTTTTTCTAAAGAGTTGGAAAATGAATGCTCAAGGATAACTTATTTGGTTGCTGACTTCTATGAATCCAAAGATAAATGGGACAAAGTAAGTTATGATATTTGTGTAAACTTTATGTTATGTATAGTTGTACCCTTTTCGAAACTGAGGGGATCCTTTGTAAATATATTTTGTGCATCTTATGACGCAATCATGTTACTTATATTCCAGAATCTTATATACTACAGAGGTGAAGATTGGATGCTCGATACAGGAATGTTGGAAATGAAAATGTTATGAAAATATGTTAAAGTCAAGGTAATGCAGATCTGTGAGGAACCGTAAGATTCTGGTTACTTCGATCTAAATTTAATGCATTTCTTGAAATGGTATCTGATTCGAATATCCATCTTTCTAAGTTGTATGGTGTGTTGCAAGGATTTGCTATAGAAATCAGTAAGAACTTCAAATTCAGGACATTGGATGATCAATCATCGCAGATTGGAACTAATATTGGGTCTAGTACTTCAGTGGTAGTATTGAGAGATGGTGAAGAAATAACAATCCGTGATTCTCTTGGTCCTATGGCTACAAAGGGGCGGCCCAAAAGTGCATCCAGGATAAAGTCTGGATTTGAAGATTCTCTATCACAAAAGGAGGTGAAGCAGCATTGTAATATCCCTAGTTTATCAATATTGTATATTTATTTTATTAGGTATTTAACTTGTTTTACTAGTTATTTTATTTGTTATTAGTTACTGGTTTATATGTATATCATTAAATAAAATAATTTTTGAGGAATTAAATGGTAAATTTGGCCTTATGTTACTGTTGATTACTCATTAACATTTTTATTACTAATTATTATTACTACTATTAGTTATTATTATTAGTAGTAGATGTTACTATTACTATTTCATTATGTTGGTCATTAATATTTAATGTTATTATTATAAGTGTTTATATTAAGATTATTGTTAAAGTTATTTTTATTGTTTTGTTAACTAATATCATTACTACTGTTTAGTATTATTAATTGTTTATAATAGTAGTGATAATGTAAATTTGTACTATGGTTATTACTAATTACTATTTGAATTATCCTTGTTATTATGATTATTATTTTAATTGCTATTATTTTAAATTGCTACTATTATTATTAGTTTCTCCTAATATGGTGTTGAGTTTAGCCCTTTTCCTTGCTCCATACCCTATAATACTTGATACTATATCCATTTTCAACCCAAACCCGAAACCCATTATGAAATCCTTATCCTAACAACCCAATCTAAATCCTAACTAACCTAATCCCTATCAAATCCAATTCCCAACCAATCCACTTCATAATCCTCTCCTAATCCTAAATCTCAACCCTAATGATAATCCTCCTTCATTCATAACTGCAACCAGTGCCCTTCCCCTTTGCTGCGCGCGCGCATCCAGCCGCGAGCGGCAGCACTACTCCACAACCTTCCCCACTTATCTTGCCCGAGCATCTCTCCGTCGCGCCTCCTCGCGCACGGCATCCCCACCACGCCTCCAAGACAGCCCCAGAGCTCCATGCCGCCTTGCTGCCGACCATCGCCGTGCCCCTCCATCTCCGTCATCACCATGATCCACCTCCCCTCCGGCAGCCCTCTCCCGCTGCCAAGGCCGCCCACACCAGTGCCTCCCCATCTCTCCTTGGCTTGCTCAGCCAACCCCAACACCCATGGTCTTACCCCTTTAGCCCTGCACCAATATCTCTGCCGCAAGCCCCCTCGAGCATAGCCATCCACCACCAACACCTCATGTCCTGCAGACCCGCCACCTCACCATGCCCCTTGCAAATCACCCTCATCCGATCTCTCCCTTTGGCAGGCGCACAACCCAGGCAGCAACAGCAAACCACCAGCAGCATCAGCCCCTGCGCACTGCAGCCAGCCCCCTGGCCATTGTCGTGGCCATGCCCCTCCCCGGCGTGCCACCAGCGCCCTGTCAAGCGCGGCCAGGCTGTGCCCAGCCTCTCCCATTGCTGCCACCCTCCATCTCCTCTCCAGCAGCACAGACTCCTCCAGGCCGGATCCCCTCCGACATGGTCGCGCACAGCAGCGCCAACGGCAGCCGAGCACCACCTGCAGCCATGACTGAGCCCAGCTCAACCGTACCTCCATCTCCCCAGCGCAGGCCCACCAATATAGCAGCCAGGCCCCGTCCAGCCTTCTTCGCTGCAGCCCGGGGTCCTCCGTGAGCACCACGATAATTTCTCAGAGTCACTGACATCCTCCACGGGATCTGCCGGAGCTCCGACGGCTTTAGCCGTGAGTTGATCTCTCCCTCTCTGTGTATATTATGTGTTTGTATTAATGTTTAAAAGATTGGGAATGTGTATCTGATTGGGTAATATGTATATATTTGGGAGTTTTAGATAATGTGTGTATTAATAATATGTGTATGTTGGTATTTATTTATGCATATATGCATTATGTGTGCATGAATGTAACTGTCTGTATGTTTTTATTAACGTCTAATTTAATGTACGTATGTGAGGATGTGTGGGTATATATATATGTCGTGTGTATTTATGTGTATACTGGTATATGTATATATGCGGGTGTACACGTATGTTTATGCGTGTATATTGTGGAGTGTATACGTGTACGAGGGTATGTTTGTGTGAGTTCATGTGTTTGGTTGCGTGTTGCAGTGTTTCGGATTCGTTCGGTGAGATCCGAATCCAACTACAGGAGACCCAGACCCGATCCAGATTCGTGCTCGTGTGGACCCGATACACAGGCGATTCGAAGACCGATTCATGGGATGATCTGTAGATCAGTACCGGTTCGTGCAGTGAAGACCAGACGGTGATTCGGCTCCGAAACCGCGTCATTTCATGTGAGTGTTCGCCCTTGTATTTTTCTTTATTTATTGATGCCTGTCTTGTTTACATGTTAACTATATCGTTTTATTTTACCGTCTAACATATTGGACTAGTATGATATCATGTACCGTTTCATATGACGCTAGTGACTGTACACTTTGTATATCTAGTTGTTAGGAACATTTATGAGTATCAGTTCATATGTTGGTAATCCCTGTTGTTGGTTTAGGTCTAGTGTCGATATACCGTAGACGAGACTTGACCTCATAACTGATGTAGCTGTGATAAATCCTAGAATGAATATACATGTTGATTTTGAGGTTGATGGATCATTGAAAGAGGTTAGAGAACTATGCTATGTGAAGTGATTTTCAGTCATATTGTTAGTAACATATCTTGATGATAACGAGTGTAGTATCTACCATTTTTGTGTATTTTAGGAAATTGTTATAACGCCTTGATCATACACACAGGCAGGTATATTAGTCGACTTTCCCCCATTATAGTCAACTAATACTCTTTCCAGTCGACTTAGCATAGTCCTTTAGTCGACTAGGTTTCTATTTAGAAAGTCGTGTACTCTCTGTTTGTTGACTGTAGGTCATATTAGTCGACTTGCCCCTCCTATTAGTTGACTTGCACTTATTATAGTCGACTTATCCCTTTTTGCTAGTCGACTAATCCAGTCCAAAACCCTTTATACTAGTCGACTTGCTCCTACCCTAGTCGACTAACTCTAGTTCTAACTGTTGTTCTTAAATTTCTTATGGATTGAGAACTTTACACCTTAGTTATGATATTGGTTATAGTTGGATGAATATGATTTTGAGGAATAGATATTGATTGAATTGACCTGACCTGATAGATCCTAGATATATATCTGATATGTTACCAGTTTTGGGAACTTATGATTGACCTTGACAGAAGTGAGAGTGTGTGATGACTTTGATCAGACTGGAGTGTGGAGATCTGAATAGATGTGTCAGAACATTAGTTATTTCAGTTATTGAGATGTGAATATATTGATGACTTGAAGATCAGAGTTGATTGATAGGGTGAGAAAACTGATCACTGATTATTGATATATTGAGACGGTAGTTTATTATACCAGATTACTCGATATGAATTGATACTTGATGTTCATGATGACATTGAAATTATGAGTTGGCAGATTCATTAGTATTGTATTCAGTACAAGTATGAGATTTTGGGTCGGTTATATATATGAGATTGTATATTGACTAGAGGTATCTAGACTGTTACTGTATTATTCATATTATTGAAAGTTATTGGGAAAAGATTGTTTAACCGTAACACCCTGTATAGTCCTATGGTTCATCGTATACACGGTTACTGATATTGTTCACCGTGTATACGATTACTGATTGACTGTTACTATACTGTTATCGTTACTGTCACCGCATCGTCCCAGTGTTACAGGTAGCATGAGTATTGATTATTTTTACTGAATTCATTAATAAAGTAATTGAACAACTTACACCGGGATTGGAGAAATTGATGGAGGAGACAACATCTATATTTTGGGTGGACCTAGGATACAGATTGCGCAGCCGACTGAGGGTTCCACTGTAGGGTTCCTGGGGGATAACTGATATCACATCTGTATTGTTATTGTTCCACTGTTCATACAGTGAGATTACTGTTACTGTTACTGAGTACCTAGCGGTACGGCCTGGTTCAACGCCAGGAAACTGAGGCCGTGGTTTCGGATATGTACGGAACCCACCTAAAGCATGGATAATATCTCCAACCTATCAGTTTTCGATTGACATGTGTGATAGGCGTAGTATGGGATGCGTCTATTACAGGCGGTAGTTGGAGTTCACTGACATAATTAATAATGATAAACTGTTATAATATATTGTGACTGACCGTAATCACCTGACTGTATGTATATATATCTAGGTTAGACATATGATTGTACACATGACCAAATTTGTATACCAGACTAGTGACATATGTTAGGCTACACATTTTGACATTAGTTGTTTCCTTTTGTCCTAAGATCAGTTATATATCGTTCATATCTTGTTCTTGATTATCTTATTATCTTTCATTTCAGTTATCATGTTTTCATTGCTTATGTTGTTGTTATGCACGAGCACCTTTCTCTTTGCACACACACTCATTAGGTCGCTTCTGATGACCCTAGATTCGCACGTCCAGGGTATTGGGCATCTTCTTATATTATTCAGGTGTTCGTGTGATCGTACGCTTTGCGAGGAGATTAGAGTTTCCCCCTTTTGATTCTGGTATTCTTACATTTCTTTATTTCCACTATATTCTTTAATTCCTGTATATCACACTTAGTTTCTATTCCATTCCTTATTTCATTTGAGATCATGTGTAGCCTTTATATGTAATATTGTAGTGATCGTTGATTCATTATGGTTCAGATTTATACCTTGTTCAGGTTACTTTAGGCTTAGCGTGTATGCGTGGGGTATTTTCCTCGCGTATATACGTCGCCGACTCTCGTCGCGACTCCGTTTCCACGTATTTTGGGAAGCGGGGCGTGACAAGCATAAAGATGAAAACTGTCAACAATTAGGCTATTACAGAACTGGTTATCCATTACTGGTATGAGACGTCTTTGCCTTGTATCATATGCATTTTACTTTACTGTTTCAAACATTTAAGTCACTTTTTTGTCTATTTTTCTATGCATGTTTTTTTGTTATCACATCCATTGATTTTTTATTCACAGAGGAAATAGTATCAGATGTTAGAAAACAAGAAGGAAGCAGGAGTTGAATTTATTAACAATATTTTGAAATGAATTGTATCGTGTGGAACTCATAGATATGACATATGTTGTTTAAATGTGATTCAAATTATTTCTTTTCACAGAACTTTCTGTACCGATCTGTATTGTTTTCTGAGGAATGTGACCAAGGTCGCAGTATCAATGTAGAAAAGATCTCATTGAATTGCGACCAGAGTCGCAGTTCACTTATTATTTTATATATTTTTTCTTCACTGCGACTACTGCCACAGTTTTAATACAATAAGAACTTTGCAATTCTGTTACACACAGTGACCTTAGTCGCTATTTTTTAATTTATCTGAATATAATGAAATTTAGTGTTTTGAGAGGACTGCGACCATTGTCGCAGTATAAAATTTCGATGTAGTTAACTTTTGGACTCCGACCATGGTCGCCGTTCTTTACTTGATTGAATATATTGTGACCACACTGTTTGATCAAGGCTGCGACCATAGTCGCAGTTTCATGTATCATTATAGTTTATTATGGAATGCGATCACAGTCGCGATTTTTACTTGATGTAGTATATTTAACTGAAGAGCTTTTTTATTAAGACTGCGACTATGGTCGCGGTATCAAGTTTAAATATAGTTAATTATGGACTGCGACCATAGTCATATTTTTTTACTTGATAAGATATATTTAACTGAATATTGTGACTATATTTTTACAACTAGAGTCACTATCTTAATATAGTTTTATATATTAATTTTCACTGCGATCTTGGTTGCAGTCTGGATGCAGAATGAGAGCTTTTAATTCCTAATCACAAAATGCGACCATAATTAGCTTCTTAATAAAAAATTTACAATGTTTTGTAGTAAATGATTATATTTTTCATCGTGTGATGATATAACTTGCAAGCAATATATTATGTCTGCGATTATGGTAGCAGTATTTATAAAACCATTCAAAGATCACTGCGAATTAAACATCATTGAAGATACATACTTGTATATGTATTTAAAAAGCATGAAAATAAAATTTAAAAAAGAAGTAAATTTTATTTATGTCATAATATGTCAGTAAGAGACCTTACAAAAACCATAGAAAGAAGACAAAAAAAGTTAATTAGAAAAGAATAAAAAAATCCTACCCGTCCTTGTTGTCACCATCATAATCAGAATCGTCTTCTTCATTCTCTTGGTCTTCTTCATTCTCCTACTCACTTTCCTCCTCTTCGTTCTCGTCGACCCCCTCGCTCTCTTTCTTGCTTTCCTCATCTTTTGGAGGGTACTTTAGTTCATCAATAAACTCTCAGAATGGGTCATATGTATCGAGCTTTTCTGTTGATACGTATCGAGAGGACATGCTGAAAGAAATCGAGCCTTCATTATCAAAGGCTTGCTGTGCTCGGAGGAAGAAGAAGGAGAAGACATGTTTCAATGATAAAATTTGTGAGGAAGTTTAGAAAGTAAATTGTGACTGTTGTTTTTTAGAAATCAGATATTTAATATGTAATACTCGTGGGCACTCCAAAGGCTAATACTCTTAAATGACGTGAACAGTAACATAAGTATTATAGGTGACGGTTGAGATTTCGAGAATTGGATAAAAAAGCAATTAAATATTTATTTGAATCATTTATGACGGGAGGACCCTAAGGCTAATTTTTTGTCAAATTTTATGACATGAATTATAAATTAACTTTTATTGACTTTTTTCTTTCAATATATTTAATTTTTTCTGTGGTCATCACTTACTGTATTCCTATTAATTTTTTACTATTGTTTATTGAAGACTGCGACCATGGTCATAGCATCGTGGTAAACAGGATTTTACTGACTGCAACTTGGGTCGCAGTCATAATATAGGATAGGAACACATAAAATATATGAGGACTGCGATCATGGTCACAGTCTTAATCTAGTTTTGATAATATATGAATGTTAGGAATATGACTTTTGTTGCATTTTGTAAACCTAAGAAAATATTTTAAAGTGTATATCGAGAATAACGACTGCAACTATACTCGCAGTGCTTAATGAGAGCAATTTTTATATATTGTATGTGTAGTGCGACCTTTGTCGTCCTTCTGATGTAAAATGAGAATAAACATATTTTTAAGTACATGATGCGACCATAGTTGCAGTTCATTTAAAATGACATTAGTTATGGTCCAACAAATCTGCCAATGTTGTCGCAGTTATAAGAATATCTGATTTATAAATAGCTGCGAGATCTAGGTCACAATACTTTTTAACAGTGCAAAATATGTACAAAATAATCCATTAAACAATATATTCATTTATTTCTGTACACTATACATTTATAATACAAAAAAAATAAGTGTCAATTATCAAATTGCATTTTCCTAATCATTTCAGTTTCTTCATACCAACTTTTTGATTTATCTGCGAGTAACATGTATACAATTTCACCTCTTAGCTTCTATACAGTCGCATCATTTACAGCAACAACTACCAAAGGCACACCATATACATACACTCAATGTATTTGCATACATATATAGCGCAATGCACACTGCAGAAATATGAAAAAAAAATTAATTTTGAGATTAATATTTTTACTACTGAAATATGTTCAATGAGAAATGAAAATTGATAAACCTTACAAATTAAACTTACTTGTTAGCTTGTTGAGGACATTTTGCATACTTAATATGACTTTTCTTCATCTTCTTATTAAAATCTTTTTCAATTATTTTACAGTCTTTCTTTCTGCATTTACAAAAGTAAAAAAAATGACATGTAGTTTTAATGCAATTAAATTCAAAAAAAAAATCTTCATGATCAAGATTAAGTTACCATTGTTTTAGTATCTGTCTGGTACAGTTTTAATACGCTGCTGAATTTATCCACATGAACCAAAAAGTTATAAAACATCCACTCTTATGTGTGGTAGTAAAAAACCAATAGGTCCAGTGGAAAACAGCATCAGCAACACTGTGCTTGTGGTTGATCAGGAAAACATATACTGTGTGTCACTATTTCAATCTTTTAGTTTGTTTTTTATAAAAAATTCTTTGAGATCACAACTTATTAATGCAACACCATGCTATCAAAATTAGATGAAACAAACATTAACAGATTATAAATAGAGACTGCAAGGAATATAAATGCATTATTAATGTGAAAAATTTTGTCTCCCCTAGCATCATGAATATAACTGCTACCACTTCATTGAATTATTACTATACTGTGACCATGGTTGGAGTCATATTTATGCATGATGAAAATAAGGACTGTGATCAAAGTCGCAGTTTCTCATTCAAGGTCACAGCGTGACAGATGGTAATCTTTATTAAGAAAAAAAATTGTTGCTCTTATCAGCTCTTCTTCCTCTTCCTTGACCTTCATCTTCTGTTTTTATTTTTTTAATTTTCTCTTTTCTCTCTTCTCTTCATCTTTCTTTCTTCTCTTTCAACTTTCTTTTTTTTTTCATTTTTGCAATTGTGTTTTCTAATTGAAGCACTATGTTTTTCAGATATAAATTTTTAGTTATCAAAATCTGTACTTCTTCACATCTTTCGTCCCTTAGTTCTGGTAAATAACCTGTAATAGTTGGTTCTGATATTCTCTCCTCAACTATATTTACATGTTTTTATTCCTCTCCAATGTCAGCTTTAATATTTTCTTCATCGATATGTTCTTCTTCCTCTTCTGTAGTAAGGCCTATCTAATATTTTTCTCCCTAGAAATGTTGGTCATTCGATATAAAACTTGAAAGTTAGGTAAAACATATAGAAAATTATAACCAAATATTGAGAATTGTAACTGAAGTCGCAATTTAAAGAAAAAGTAATAAAACTTGTGTTTCACCACGACTGCAACTTTGGTCACAGTCAGAAAACAATTTTCAAAACATAAACAATTGAGTGTCACAGTAAGAAAACAATTTTCAAATATTAACAATTGAGTACTGCGACTATAGTCGCAGTACTAATAAACATTACACACAATGTGTTTTATCAGGACTGCGACCTCAGTCGCAGTTCTAATAAAAATTTAGCCAACATTTACCTTGGCTTTTAAAAACTGTAACTTTGATCGTAGTCCTCATAAATCACCACATTATGGGAAAAATGTAATACTTCAACTATAGTCGCAGTTTTAACAAAATAGTAGATAAATTGTGTTCAATTTATGTTGTTTTATACTAAACTTTCTTCTTCAATCTCTGATAGATTGATATCAAGTAGGGCTTTGTTAATATTTTGCAGGTCCCATCTTACAACCCTTGGAGTTTGATCCTCCATTCCCTTTATTTTCTCTATAATTTCAGCTCTTTCACATAACCAATACTGTAGCAGATATTAATATATCAGTTATGCATTCAGTAACCATATATATGCAATTAACATCAATTTTTAATAATATAACAATTATACTTATAAGAATTTGCACTAAGGATCCCTGCAGCTCAAATGTTTTCTGCCTAAAATTGTCTAGTGATTCAAGGAGGAACTACCGCACAACTTTACCCTAATATATGCTCTTCATCAGTTGAATATTTGTAATTTGCTCCACTAAATACCAGAGCACTTTGCATTTACAGTCAGAGAAGAACAATGTCGTTGACATATAAAGAATTATCAAAGTAGTGAAGTCTTGAGCTGCAAGTTTTTGTCTTTCTTTTATAACTTCATTCAATGTCACTTGCTACTCTAGCTGCTCATCCCTTGTAATATCTAATTTACCTCTCTTTCTTTTTTCCATCAAAAGATCATCCAAAGCCTCTTCAATGGAGATTTTTGCGATCTTCTTGATATTTTTGAAATAGAGTTTAATAACACTCCTATCCTTTAACGTACAGGTTTTATTCATAATGAAAGCAGCTCCGTTGATAGGTAGACCAAACATAAGCGCCACATTCTCTACTGTTAACTGGATTCTTTTGCCTCCGATTTCAAAGCATCTTGAATCCCTCTCGTATTGGTATATAATTTTCAAGACACTTATGTCTGATTTCAGACCTTTGTCTGCAATAAAATCCTCACAGTAGAATGCCATGAATGTAGTATCAAAAGGTGTCTCCTTCATAGAATTAACGAAATCAGAATGAATGTGCTTCTTGAATCTTTTTATTAATTCTATATTGGTTTTAGACTTGATCGTAGGGGGCGAACCTTCACTTCTTGCCTAACTCCTGATGCACAAACATTTAAAATATAAGGCCACAGTAAAAAAAAAAAAAGATATACAAGACTGCAACCAAGGTCGCATTATTCTAAACAGCTTCTTTATGAAAGACTGCGACCTTGGTCGCATTTTAAAAAAAAAAAGAAGTTATGCAAGACTGTGACCAAGATCGCAGTGTTTTAACATCTTATTTTTCAAAGACTACAACTTTAATCATAGTTTTCTTAAAACAAATAAATTAAAAAAACTTAAAGTCGCAGTCTATAATTTGAAATATTTATAAATAACTTATTTTCAAAATTTTAAATTTTAAAGATTGAGATTTTGAGTCGCAGTCTTCTTTAAAGAAACAAATTTAAAAAAAACTCAAAGTCACAGTATGAAGTTTGAAATATTTTTAAAATCCTTTTTAATTCCAATTATATTTTCAAAGATTGCGATTTTTTATCCCAATTTACTTTAAACAAACAAATTAAAAAAGAGGGCTTAAGTCGTAGTCTGCAGTTAAACTATGATTAAAACAGCTTTTTAATCCAAGACAATATTTTTAAATTACTGTGACTTTGGTCACATTCCTTAGAAAAGAAACAAAAAAAATTGAATTTGGCATTAGAAAGTTTGAAATGTGAATAAAAAACCTTTTTGCTCTGAAAATTTTGTTTTCTGTTCGGTTTTTTCAAAATTTGCACAGAATACGAAGTTGTTAGACAACTTTTTTGAGCATCGAGACTGCGACCTAAACTAAACTGATGTGTAAAATGTGAATTATTTCATTAAATATTTATGATTGGAAAAATAACGAAAATAAACCATATAAAAAAATTTATGATAACCAACTTTCTAGGATTTCACGCATGAGTTTTTCCTTTCTGGACTGCTGCTTTCTTGCTCGTCACTTGATCTGATCTTTTTTTATCACTTTACAATTTGATGTAGATGATTTAGGAAATTTATAACTACAGATTACTTCAAAGAAAATTTGTCTGAACGTCATAGTTTTTTGACTCGGTAACTAATTGGGGAGGATGAGTTTTTGCTCGGTTATAAGTAAAACTGAGAGTATTTTGGTCAATAGTAAAGTGATTAATGATCCTTTTAGCGAGACCTTTTGGATTCTTCACCACCTACACTCTGCTACAGATCTGTGACAGAGATTGGGCCATGTCACCGCCGGTTGAGAAACTCTCTCAGCTGGCGGCTGAGGTACAGAAACCCCAATATATATGTGTGTGTGTAGAGAGAGAGAGAGAGTGGTAATCCGGTGAGAAAGCTTCGGTGAGAAGATGAGAAAGGATCACAGAAGCCGTCAGATTATCTTTTGAGTGGTTGAGATTAGTTTTTGGGTTGGTTAAGTTCATTTTGGGTTGATTAATTTAGTTTTTAGGTTTTAGTCTTATTTCCTCCAAATCTAATCTCAACCACCCAGAAACTAATCTGACGGTTCTTATGCCCCTTTCTCATCTTCTCACATAAGGTAGCTTTTTCACAGGATCACTACTCTATATATATATATATATATATATATATATATATATATATATATATATATATATATATATATATATATACACAATATATATATATATATATATACACAAATATATATATATATATATACACAAATATATATATATATATATACACAAATATATATATATACATATATATATATATATATATATATATATATATATATATATATATATATATATATATATATATATATATATATAGAGAGAGAGACTTGTATCCTTCCAAAAGGATTTGAGTCCGAATCATTCCCACCCAAATTCAACCCCCTGACATTCGAATACAAGATCTATATTATTTCAAGTATCTATAAACCAAAAATCATATTTTGAATACTTTTTGCCCATGCATCAAGTAGGGAAAAATCGAACGGCCTAAATAGTGAGTTGGTTAGTTTAACGGTGTAAAACATTTAAAACCTAACAAAAATTGATTTGTAAGGGTTTTTAAATGTTTAAATCATAATGAAATGGTCGGATCGAGAATTTGTATGTCTAAAGACATCGATCTAACCAGCTCACTACTTTCGGCCATCCATTTTACGCCGCTTGATGGATGGACAAAAGGTATTCAAAATACTTGATTTTTAATTTATATATACTTGAAATAATATAGATCAACTTCAACAGAATGGATCTTGTATCGGAATGTCGGAGGGTTGAATTTGAGTGGGAAGGATCCGGGCTCAAATCCTTTTGGAAGGACACAAGTCTATCTCACACACGTGTGTATTGTTAACAGACATTTGAGACACATTAGGACAATCCATATGAACCCTACATTCATAAAGGGAAAAAAAAGTCTAACATAAAGAAAACAGGACGAAATTCACATGTACAGTAGAAGCCCGCGATCCTGCAAATAAATGGAAACACAGGAAAATAAGCTTCAAAGCCTTGGGCAGAAAAAATCCCTTTCCCACATAGAATCACAAAGAAACGAAAGAAGCAAGCCTAGACTGCCAGCAATCTTACAGAGCGTCCAGAGCAGATCCGGCGAAGAATAATGAAATAAATTAGGAACTTCTTGTAGCTTGCATTAGATCATCCTCAAGACACGAACACATCATACCTTAGAAATATCAATTTCGTTCTTGTCACAAATTGAAGAAACTTCACTAACCAGTAGATACCATGGAGTTTCCTCTGTTTCCTGAAGACATTCAATATGCATTTACAAATATTTGGCTCCGTTCTGTGTAGTGCCCCTGATAATGTTGTGGAATTCCAAGTATACTTTTCATTAAATGCAAGATGAACCTGAAATCAAAAGTAGTCACTGAGTAATCCCTTCACTTTTCTTTCTAAGCAAAAAGCTACATGTATCATCTACAGTTCAATGAGAATAAGAACAGTTTAATAAGTAATCCTGTAAAAACATGGGCTACAAGCTCCATACCTTGTGTTTGTATATGCCATTACATACACTTAAAAAAACAACATTTGCATTTGCACCTTGCTACAATAGAAGTGTGACTGATTCTGCCCCTTTTTGGACAAGATACTTTTTTTATTTTTGAAATTATATATAATTAAGATTGTTATCAACTTACAATTAGTAAATATTAAATACTAACACAGAGGAAGGCCTCAGGGCTATTGGTTGATCCTCTTCACATATAAGATGTCTGAGATATTTGAACAGAGAGCAGGCAGCACGGACTACCTACACAACTTCAAATTGACATATCTACACAAGAATCTTTTCCCAGCAATTGATATGAGATTAGACCATATGACTATAACGCAGGCAGAGAAAAGCTACCAAATCAGATAACTTGCTTCACATGGGGGTCCTCTCATTGGGATGAAATTATGAGGATAAGATTCATTTGGTTCTCAGTAAACGAGGAGCAAATGTAGGGGATACAATGGCTGGGTGTCAAAGGACATCTCTCATGACAGTTGATTGCAATCAGTATAAAATAGATGACAAAGGTCATCTCTCATAATGCTAAACATGTAATTCAGCAAACGATGCAGTACAAACTAGCAATTCAGTTCAAGCATTTTGACACCTACTTTGTTATGATGATGGGTCCATTAAATGTGATGGAGTGGCTAATAGCCTTGGTCATAAAAAGGAAGCCACTACTAGATTCTAGGGTTTAAACATAATTAACCAACTAATCATTTTGCTTTCTATTCCACGATGGACTAAACTCATTAAACCACGCAGTTATCCAGTGAATTTGATGCAAAACATCCAAAATCAACAAGGAGTAATGCCAATTATTACAATGGAGTAAACAAATTATTAAGAGACATGTTTTGCAAAATCAATGGCTGAAAAGGAAGTAAGGGAGATTGCCACAATAAACTTTAAATTTCATTTGAGAGAAAACATAACATTAATTTCATAGTTTGTAGGCCAAAGACTTGCAAAAGATAGAACTTGACGTAGATGATTGGAAACTATAATTACAGGAAAAAAATGATTTTTCACGATCTACTTACATAATAACTAAATGAAGTGAACACCGTCTCAAAGCCATAGTAACTAACACAGAGTGTGACATCTCAAAAGCCATTCCAAATAGTAATACATGAGTGGCGACCATTGCAACAACGATGCTCATTAACTCAATGGAACCAACACAGGTTTTCAGTCTACATGTCAAATATGGATTAGTGGAATGTATAACGCTTCAAGCATCAAATAGTATGAAAGATGGTGGAAAACAAGTAGATGAGTGCAAGTGGGGGTATTGAGTGGTGTGGCTTTTAGCCAAAAGGCCAAGGCTTTCAAGGTGATGGAGAAGGCACAGAAGAGGATTCGTTAGCTTTTTAGAACTCAACTATAGTGCAAGACCAACTTATTGAATTGAAATGCAATAATTAATGCTATGATGAGTCATGATGTATGCTATGGCCTACGAGGATTAGAAATATGTAGGGATATAATTGAAATTTTAGAAAGAAGCTGCTTACCAAGATTATCATGCATGCCTCCTACTTGATAAAGGGTGGTTACTGAGGGAGCTGCCTATTTGATTAAAGTCTGACCACCGAGTACATAACCTGATTGCAAAACTTAAATGACATCACAAGGAATGCAGATGCAGATGTGTTTGAAATCTTATTAGTTGATTGATTCTTGATGGTTCATGCAGATGTTATGCATTTGTAAACCATAATCTATAATTGCTTCAAAATTTTCACTTACGGAGTAGGAATGATAGCTTGTTAGCCAATAATAGGTAACCTCAAAGACTGCATCATGCAATCAAATAATAGTACTGCTCCTTAAGAAAACAAAGACCAACACTAGCAACACTGGTATTATATCATACACAAAAAGGATCCAAAGAAATAAGGCAATATGATATAAATCTTAGTGGACATATCATACAACTGTATTTCCTTGCATAGAAACAAGCCAATAAAACAAGCAATAAAAGAAAAGGAATAGTTTAAGCTCTTTTCTTAGACTTTTGTGACCTTCTCACACAATATACCTGTGACTTGGAACAAAAATACAGCTTTCAAGTTTAGCTTGTCAGCAAACAAGGGAATTCATTCTTAACTTTTGAAGTATGAAAGAATCAAAGTGTAAATGTATTAGTGACGGAGTTATAATTCAATTAGAAATATGATAGGTAACTATTGTAATAAGTATTCATGACATGAATAGAAGAAAACCTTAGAATGTAATTGCTAAAAAAACATGGATTGGCAAACCCAGACCCATCTTTTTATATGCCGACACTTTTGACGGCTTGTGCATTTTTCTTGCATCTGCCCTGCTGTAGATATGTTGTTGCCACGTTACTTTGCATGGAAAGAGGTTCTTAAGATCGCCATAAATCTGAAAATTGGTAAATACTAGCAAATATTGTCATTTTTAAGCAGTATGTTGAACTATGGATGGCTAGAAAGGGTAGAACATGAAAAATATGTTTATTATTTATTTTTATAAGTTCATAAATGACAAACATTGCAGACATTGACCAATGTATATGCAAGAATTGTGGGAAGAGAGTGTAAAATCTTGATGGTAGATTTTTTTTTTTTTTAACTCATTGGAGATGAGAGTGCAGAGATCGAAGTTTAAAGGCAAAGGAAAAATTTTGTTCCTAGCTGAAGACAGAGGATCAGTCGATCGGTCATGCATAAAACGTGCACAAGGAGTAGCGATCGATCGCACAGAAGCAGGCAGCAGCAGCAAAAGCATCGGTCGACCGACTGAGTAGGAATTACTGTTAAAAATGGTCGACCCACCGGTTGACCGTAGAAGGAGCCGGTCGACCGTCCGATCGACCAGGAGACATGGCTGACAGTTTCCTAAGTTAATTCAAAGTTCATTTCTGATTCGAATTTAGATTGTTGGTTTTCTTAAACTCAAGGACTATCTGCTTATATAAAGAGGGGAATTGTGCCTGCTATTGTATCATGTACTTAATTGATTTTAATAAGATCTCTCTCCTTTTCTTCCCCGAAGACGTAGGTAAATTGCAAAACCTTGTTAAATCGTGTATTCTCTCTATCACTTTCTCTTCTCTTTGTTTCTGTAACCCATGATTTTAGATATACGTGTCACCATATTAGTACTCTATACATCGTACAAATTGGATTTAACCTTTTCGGTAGTCAGATTGAACTGGTTTCAGCTCCAGATATTATTTTCTAATATTTTAGATTTTTTCTAAATTTTTTAATCTTTTCTAAATTATTTTGAAAAATCTCCGAATTCGATGTCGACCGTACTGATAATCGACTTTATGATTTTTAATTCACAATTGGAGATGAATTTCTAGAATCCATTTTTAAATTATTCTCTAAAATCATATTTTTTCTACTTTAGCATATTTTTGAGAATTTTCTGAATTAATCGAAAATTCGGTCAAACTGGTGTCGCCCGGTATTACCGATCAATTTCAAGATTTTTTAATTTGCAAATCAGACTGAATTTTTTGAATCTAATTTCACATTACTTCTCAGTGTAATATTCGCTATTTTATAGGATTTTTGGGAACCGTTCGGAACTAGTCAAATTTTCACCCAATTAAAATATTAATTAAATAATGTTAAATAAATACTTTTTCTTTCTTTTCTTTTATTCTTCTCCACTTTTCTTTCTTCCCCATTAAGCCAACATCACCAACCTATCCAAAACTGACTTCCCCTCTCTCTTTCGAAATCCCCCTCTTCAAAATACTTCTCTCTAACTCTAATTCCTCTTCATCTCTCAGTCACCCACTCTCCCCTTCCTTCACCATGCTCTCTCTTCATCATTGATGACCGCCAGCCAGGCACGCCGCCGTCGGCTTGGCCACACCACACCACCAGCCCACCTCTCTCTTTCTCTCTCTATCTTCTTTC
Organism: Agave tequilana; assembly: GCA_038442645.1. Taxonomy (NCBI): domain Eukaryota; kingdom Viridiplantae; phylum Streptophyta; class Magnoliopsida; order Asparagales; family Asparagaceae; genus Agave; species Agave tequilana. The sequence goes on along the minus strand of JAVJIF010016769.1, from coordinate 29,679 downwards.
TTTTTCTCTTTGTTTTCTCCTCCAATTTCTCCTCCCTAACTTGTGCTGCCTATCACTAGGCCGTGCCGCCCAACCCATCCCCGCCGCGCTGGCACCACAACCACCCACGAACCACCACCATCATCATTTTCTTCCCCATTCTCTCTTTCTTTTTCCTTTCTCTTTTCTATCTCTTTCTCACCCTCCCTCTCTCCTTTCTCCCTGCCGTCGGCATGGCTGCACCCCGAGCCGCCACACGCCAGCGGCCACCGCCGATGGTCGCCGCCTTCGCTCCTCCCCCTCTCAATCTTTCTCTCGTTTCTCTTTTTCTCCCCATATGGATCTCAAACCCGACCCATTAACCTCAAACCCGACCCGTTAACACGTTACCCAAAACTCATATTCACTTAAGTCTAATCGGTTTAGGTTATTGGATCTAAACCTGACCCATTAACAGCCCAAACCTGCTTCAAAACTAAATAAAGATAATTTTACACATAACCCCCTGTTATATAAATTTTGTTATTTACGTAACTTATTTTATTGATTTTAGTATTCAAGCTATATCTCTGGAGCATCCGAACTCTGAATTGGATGATTATAGAACTGTTACGATCATAAAAAGACAAACTACATCTCTGTAATAGCTATGTGAGTATTTGTCTTTTAAAAATTATGTTTTTTTATCATGTTTAATGAAACTGATTGTTTTATTTAAATAAAACATGATTATCAGTAAATCACTGTAATTAGAATATGCATGACTGTTCTTTAGACATAATCGATAAAATAATAACTTATTTTGTTTCTTGATTTATTATAAAATATAGTTGAATTATCTAAATATCGAGTAAATATTAGATAGTGTATTAAAAAATCTCGTGATTAATAAGTTAATAATTTTAATAAGTAAATTAATAAATAAATTGATAATTGAAATAGATAATTATATATAATAATTTTGTGATTTAATCATATTAATAATATTGTAATCGTTATTACAAATATAGATATCTGACACATGATTATATTAGTGATATTACCATGTATGGCCACTGTTACCGAACTAACACCGGACACTATTATTTATATATTTTAATATCACTTTACGTAGATTACATTTATTCACATATTCATGTACACTTGTTACACGGATACTTTATTATGCTAAACACTATCATTTATGTACTTATAAAATCGTGACATGAATATACTATCACACTGGACACAATCATTTCATGTACACGTACACCGTTATACAGATATTGTTACACTGGATACTATTATTCTATATACATATACCACTGATACACATATACACTATTCTATTAGATATCGTTATTTCATATATTTGTATCACCGCTACATGAATACTCTATACACAGTTATTTCATGTTCTTATAATACAGTTACAGAGTTTCACTTATACACATGTCTTGATTGTTTCTGTATTCCTATTGCATGGATCATTGTTCCTATTACATAGATATTCCATATTCCTGTTAAATGACCGTTTTCTGTTACTGACATTGATATGATACTCCTGTTACTTGACATAGGTGTTGTTGTTATGCGTGAAAGTACACCTAGAGGGGGGTGAATAGGTGTACTACTAATCTAGTAACAAATAATGCAGAATTAAAAACTTAATGCAACACACTTAGTGTAACTAAAGAGTGTAACCGAATTTTCGGTGACGGGCTCTGGACTATCTCCTCTAAATTCCTCTAAATAAGAGTTGAGGTGCTATATGAAGCTCTCTTGGTTAAACACAAGTATGGCACACAATCAAGCCCAAGCATATATATATGATATGACAATAAGATGCAATGCACAATATAAGAGAGAGAGTTAGAGAAAGTGGATCAAGCGCAAACACAAGGATATGTTTCGAGGTTCGAGTACACAGCTCTACGTCCCCGCCTTCACACAGAAGGATTTCTACTAACTCGTCCACACAGGACTTCCCACACAGGGAACCTCCACTGAGGATTTGGGTAAATATATCTTGGGAGTACATAACTCCTCTCTAAACTAATACAACCTCTCACTAGAGTCTAGGCACAAAGTCAACACAATATCAACCTCACAAATGAGGGATAGGCACTTAGCCAAATAACAGTCCACCTCTCACTAGAAGGATTAGGCTCAAGGCCACACAACCACTATACCTCACACTTGAGGGATTCTAACACAACCTCCACAATTACCTCACACTAGAGGGATATCAACACAATCACCTCTCACTAGAGGGATATCACAAATCAAGGAGGGTTTACAACTTGGTGGTCTCTTTCAACCACAAACCAAATTCTTCTAACAAAACAATGATCCTATAGATAGGATAGATAGATAAGCTCAAGTGTGAGAAATAAAAGAGTTTGAAAATCAAAAACACAAAGGAAAAACTCTTGGGAAAACTTCTAGAAAAGCTATAGAAATGAAGATCAAAAACCAATCCCAAAGACTTCTCCTTTTCTTGATTTTTCCAACCCTTTTTAAAACAAATAGGATCAAATCTTTTGGCACAAAAACTTTTTGAAAACTTGCTGTTAAACACTTATAAAGGTGAAAAAAATTGCTCTCTAAAAACTTGTTCAAAACCAACTCAAATGGGGGGGTATTTATAGCCCCAAAGAAATCTGCCCGTTGGCAGCTAAAAAGGGCAGAAATGCCCTTCCAGTCGATCGCCCGATCGACCGGTCCAACGGTCAAATTTCTGACCGTTGTGCCTCCGGTCGACCGGCCCGGTCGACCGAGACTGGATACAGAGAGCAGAGCTCTCTGCCGGTCGACCGACCCGGTCGACCGGGGCCATTTCCAGAGAGCAGAGTTCTCTGGACGGTCGACCGCCCGGTCGACCGGCACACCAACCCATGGCTGCGTGCACGTCTGTGCACGTCGGTCGGTCTACTTCTGTCACGGTCGACCGGTCCGGTCAACCAGCAGACAGCCAGTCCAGCCATTATAGGATTTAAAAACTTAGGTTTTTATCTTTGATTAAATCCCATAAAAACATATAAATTTCAGAAAAATCTGTTCTTATTAGATCTTTGAAATACAAATATGTGTGATAAAAATTCAACACATATTTTAAACAATTTGAACCATTTTTGTGTTCTTGAAAATTTACCTTAAACAAAAATCCATATTTTCTAAAACTAGGATTTTTGAAATGGAAATCCGATTTTTTCAAAACTCATGTAAATACAAAACCATGATATTTAAACAACTTTTAAGCATGTTGTATATGGATAGAATCCAATATACATGAAAGATATTATATCTATGTTTTTGACAAGAAATTCAAAAATAAGTTTTGTTTCAATACAAAACTCCAAACTCATGACATAGACTATCAAAATAAGTTTTTCTAAATAGATGAAGCATAGATGTATATAGATCAAATCTAATATACATTAAACCATGTAAACTTTTTTTGATTCTATCTATTCATGAAAACCAAGATCGGTTAAACCGAAAACTAAAACCAAATATGAAACTTGTGTGTGTGTATTGTGAACTTGAGCATATCATACTATCTAATCTTTACATATAATCTAAATAAAAATCTTATACTAAAACAAATCGAGGTCTTCTTGTAGAACTCCTTCTCCAAGTCGACTCGATCCAAACATGATCCACCGAGCTTGACTCCAACCGAGTGCTAGATGTGATCTTGACGCTCGAGCTCTTGAATCATCATGTGAAATCTCCAAAACACCTTTGTTGAAGCTAATCACCTACTAATATCTTGATCAAATATCTGAAACTAAATATCACAAGATTATTAGTAAACTATAACTACATGAGTTAATCATCATCAAAACTATAGTGAAGGGCCTCTGGGCCAACAATCTCCCCCTTTTTGATGATGACAAAACTCATGGAGTTATATATGCATGGATTAAAGTTAAGCTTCATAGAAGCTCCCCCTTAACTCATGCATAGCAATAAACAATAAGAATATGCAATGAATGCGCAACATAATCATGCATAAACATGCATAATAAACATATATGCATAACATGCATATACGAAAGCAAATGCTCTTTATACCAATTGTAAATCATGGAAAACAAGTGTTCTTGTACCAACTGTAAAACAATGAAGTAAAACTTGTTCTTGATATCAATCTTAAAAAGTAAACATGAAGTAAAACATGCATATAGAAAACATCTTTCCCTTTTTGAAAACATGCATATAAACTCCAACATATCTCTCCCCCTTTTTGTCAATTCATCAACAAAGGGGTAAGCAAAACTCAAAACAAGCTACTCCCCCTCTTTGTCAAAAAAAATCAACAACGGGGCATAAAAGTATTTTTCTCCCTTTTTGCATAAATCAAACAAAACAAGTAAGCCAAATTATGATACCAATAGAGAATGAGACAATGTATATTATTGATACCAATTGAAACAAATATATGTTGTAAATCTTGAAACCAATTGTAAATAATAGTATAAATTGAAAATACTGTACAATTTTGATACCAATTTGTAAGAATATAGATATATATGTGAGTATTGATACCAAATTGAAAGTAAAAAATCAAATTTTTAGGTTAGGTAAACATAGCTCATTTCAATATAGATACCAATATAAAAATGAAGCATGATACTAATTGAAAAACATAAACCAATCTTTTTGATTAAACACTTAAAATCATTTTGCAATAAAGATACCAAATAGAGAATAATATCAATTTAATATTCTTGATACCAATATTGAAAATGAAACATATACCAATTGAAAATATTTTTCATTTTTATACCAATTGAAGGTATTTATCATTTGAAGCATAAAAACCAATTGAAAAACTAAGATATCAATTTTCAACATAAAGTGTGGGAGTAAAATATCAATTGTAAACAAAATCGATTGAAATTAAAAACATGAATTTTCTCCTCCTTTATGAAATACCAATGAAAACGATGCATAAGCTTATGTGAGATACCAATTTGAAAAATTATCATTAAGAATTATACCAAGCTTAGCATAACAAAGTTTGTGCTTTAAGATATAAAGATATGATAAGCACAATCAAAACACATATATATATATATGTATGAAATAGTAAATACCAATCGAAATTGATACTATTTGAAATTGAAGCATACATATATGAAAAATATGAGTATACAAAATAGATATCAATTGTGATATCAATTGAAAATATAATGATACCAATTGAAAACATAATGAGGATCAAGTGTATAACTCATACTATCTTCTACCCATTTCATGCACATGTTTAAATAGATTTTCAATATGAGCATACAAGGCATGGTCGCCCATCCAACCGCCCATCGATTGGTAGGAGTTTTCAAAAATAGGATTGAAAATAATTTTAGTATATTTGAAAACTCTACCAAATGAAGAATACTGCAACTAGTTTTATGATAACTTGAAAACTAGTACGAAATCCTTCAAGTAAGGAATAAAACAAAAATATATTCCATAAAACATGAAAATCACTCAACCAATGACACTCAAAGCTATATAGCACATATAATACTCATGAAAACAAAATCATGAGAAAACATCAAGTAATGTGAGTGTACAAGTTTTGTGTGAAAGACAGTCATGGAAATAGGCAATTTAGTTCAAATATGAAATTCCTTACCAAAAATATGAAAATCATCAAAACTAAGAATCCTTCAAGGTATATGTATGTTTAGTACAAATTAGAATATACATACATATCCAAACATGAACGAGTCCATAAAAGTATATGCATGAAGGCAAGTGGCTCAAGGATGTATATGTATAACTATTAGTTTAGACAAAATAGACTTATACATGAAACTAAAATACAAACATGAAAACATGCACAAAAATACGGAATACAAGTCAAAATGCATGAATCATCAAAACTAGGCTATACTAGTACATCTAATAGGTACAAAAGAGCAATTAGGTACAAACATATAATAATCAATTTGTGGCTCACTAGTTGTACAAATATATACTCAAGTTTTAATGAAAACTAACATCTAAACAAGTAGTCAAAGCATAAAGTGTAAAAGTAAAAACAAAACTCATATGATCATTATGTAAATGCACATGCATTAGATCTATGATATACACAATAGCTAAATAAATGTGAGAACACAAAAGTATAGATCCATATAAACATGGTGTATCTCAAATACAAATCATGTATATCACTAATCTAATTATCATGGCATTTAACATACTAATCATGAAACATGATAAAAATTAATGACATGCTAAAAATCAATAGTGAAAGCATGTAAACATATATGGGAGTTAGAGATCGTTACCAAAACCATGATGGCAAGTCTCTAGGCTTCAAACCAAGGTGGTCCTCCCACCAAACTCCCCTTGAAAGTAATGCATCCAAAATGTGTCACCATATAACTCGGAACGCATCCACCTGAAGGCACCAACAACTCTCACGTCATGTGAGAGCCCACACCTACATCAAATAAAATAGGAGTGGCTTTTGGTACCCATACTCTTTTGGATCCATGGGGGCTAGCTCTTTTCTTAACCCAAACAAATCTATTTGCTAAATTTACATCATGAATTCTATCAAAACAAAATTTAGCAAGGTGGCCCTTACGTCCACAATGTGTACAAGTGTACACATGAGCATACATAGTGTTATGAGTGTGAACGTGAGGAGCATGTGTATGTCATGGTTTGTGTGCATGCATATTTGGAACTTGTTTCTTACGAAACATGGATTCCAACCGTGAGTGGTTCATGGCACATTGGCTCAAAGTGGAGCCCAAACAATCAACATTTTTTTTCAAAATACAAATATCATTTTAATACTTGAAGATAAAGTGGAGCATGCAATAGATAAGCTAGATGATGAAGCTATACTAGCATGGCAAACATGTGAGTCAATATTATTTTTCAAAGATTTATTTTCATTTAAGCAAACTTCTAATTCTTTTGAAATCAAATCAATTTTGTTTTTTAAAGAATTATTCTCTTTTAATACAATATCAAGTTTTGAAGTTAAAGTCTCATTTTTCTTCAAAACCATTTCACAATCATTTTTATTTTTCAAAATTTCATTTTCTTTTAGGGTAAGATCAAGTTGGGATTTCAAAGAGTCACGTTCATTTGAGATCTCAACCTTCTCTTGCAAAGTTAATTCATGCTTTGAAAACAAATCTTTATTTGCTCTATTTAATCCAAAGCTTTTCTTTTTTAAAAGTTTATATTTTTCTAACAATTTTTCACACACAATGGAAAGTTCTTCATTTAATGCATCGGCATCAATATATTCATCACAAGAAGAACTAGCACTATCTAGTTGAGTATCCGAATGTACCTCAAGAGAGTCATTCCCTTGGACCATGAAGCAACGTTGTTCCGATTCTCCTCCACTAGATTCCTTCTCCACAATGTTTGGCGTTTGTAGCTTGGAGGAGATCAAAGTGTTCAACACTGCAAAAGCAAAATCACAATGAGAAACTAAACACAAATATTATTTATTAAGTGTGCTTCTAAGTGCCGTTAGTGCTTGTGCATTGGCCTCTATATGCTTGCTATTACCAAGATAGGATTTCTTGGTAGCGGCAAGGAAAACATGCAAACCTATGGTCTTGAGATACATACTCATCTTTATCTTCCATACGTCGATGTTGAAAACGTCAAACATAGGAGGGGTCTTGAAGTCCATGAGTGTGTGTAAACAATATAAGTGTGCAAATGCAAATCTAGATTAGCAACCAAGATCTCACTCCTAGGTGGTTAAACCAAATATCAAGAGCGTAAGCTCTGATACCAATTGAAAGTACACCTAGAGGGGGGTGAATAGGTGTACTGCTAATCTAGTGACAAATAATGTGAAATTAAAAACTTAATGCACACACTTAGTGTAACCAAAGAGTGTAGCCGAATTTCTGGTGAAGAGCTCTGGACTATCTCCTCTAAATTCCTCTAAATAAGAGTCGAGGTGCTATATGAAGCTCTCTTGGTTAAACACAAGTATGGCACACAATCAAGCCCAAGCATATATATATGATATGACAATAAGATGCAATGCACAATATAAGAGAGAGAGAGAGAGAGAGAGTTAGAGAAAGTGGATCAAACGCAAACACGAGGATATATTTTGAGGTTCGAACACATAGCTCTACGTCCCCGCCTTCACACAGAAGGATTTTCACTAATTCGTCCACACAGGACTTCCCGCACAGAGAACCTCCACTGAGGATTTGGGTAAATAAAACTTGAGAGTACACAACTCCTCTCTCAATCAATACAACCTCTCACTAGAGGCTAGGCACAAAGCAAACACAATATCAACCTCACAAATGAGGGATAGACACTTAGCCAAACAACAATCCAACTCTCACTAGAGGGATTAGGCTCAAGGCCACAGAACCACAATCACCTCACACTTGAGGGATTCCAACACAACCTTCACAATCACCTCTCACTAGAGGGATATCAACACAATCACCTTTCACTAGAGGGATATCACAAATCAAGGAGGGTTTACAACTTGGTGGTCTCTTTCAACCATAAACCAAATTCTTCTCACAAAACAATGATCCTATAGATAGGATAGATAGATAAGCTCAAGTGTGAGAAATAAAAAGTTTGGAAATCAAAAACACAAAGAAAAAACTCTTGGGAAAACTTCTAGAAAAGCTATAGAAATGAAGATAAAAACCAGTCCCAAAGACTTCTCCTTTTCTTAATTTTTCCAACCCTTTTAAAAACAAATAAAGATCAAAACTTTTAGCATAAAAACTCTTTTGAAAATTTGCTGTTAAACACTTATAAAGGTGAGAAAAATTGCTCTCTAAAATCTTGTTCAAAACCAACTCAAATGGGGGGGGTATTTATAGCCCCAAAGAAATCTACCCGTTGGCAGCTGGAAAGGGCAGAAATGCCCTTCTGGTCGACCACCCGGTCGACCGGCCCAACGGTCAAATTTCTGACCGTTGTGCCTCCGGTCGACCGGCCCGGTCGATCGAGACTGGATACAGAGAGTAGAGCTCTCTGCCGGTCGACTGACCCGGTCGACCAGGGCCATTTTCAGAGAGCAGAGCTCTCTAGACGGTCGACCGCCCGGTCGACCCACCAGCCCATGGCTGCGTGCACGTCTATGCACGTCGGTCGACCGACCCAATCGATCGACTTCTGTCACGGTCGACCGGTCCGGTCGACTGGCAGACAGCCAGTCCAGCCATTATAGGATTTAAAACTTGGGTTTTTATCTTTGATTAAATCCCATAAAAATATATAAATTCCACAAAAATCAGTTCTTATTAGATCTTTGAAATACAAATATGTGATTAAAATTCAACACATATTTCAAACAATTTGAACCATTTTTGTGTTCTTGAAAATTTGCCTTAAACCAAAATCTGTATTTTCCAAAACTAGAATTTTTGAAATGGAAATCCGATTTTTTCAAAACTCATGTAAATACAAAAACATGATATTTAAACAACTTTTAAGCATGTTGTATATGGATAGAATCCAATATACATGAAAGATATTATATCTATGTTTTGATAAGAAATCCAAAAATAAGTTTTGTTTAAATACAAAACTCCAAACTCATGATATAGACTATCAAAATAAGTTTTTCTAAATAGATGAAGTATAGATGTATATAGATCAATTCTACTATACATTAAACCATGTAAACTTTTTTTGATTCTATCTATTCATGAAAACCAAGATCGGTTAAACTGAAAACCAAAACCAAATATGAAACTTGTGCGTGTATTGTGAAGTTGAGCATATCACACTACCTAATCTTTACATATGATCTAAACAAAAATTTTATACTAAAACAAACCGAGGTCTTCTTGTAGAACTCCTTCTCCAAATCGACTCATCCAAACATGATCCACCGAGCTTGACTCCAACCGAGTGCTAGATGTGATCTTGACGCTCGAACTCTTGAATCATCATGTGAAAGCTCCAAAACACCTTTGTTAAAGCTATTCACTTACTAATATCTTGATCAAATATCTGAAACTAAATATCACAAGATTATTAGTAAACTATAACTACATGAGTTAATCATCATCAAAACTAGAGTGAAGGGCCTCTGGGCCAACAATGCGATGTGTGAAACTATGTGTCACGTGAATCTAAGCCACGGGGGCTACCTCTAAAATCCTATATCTCTTGTTTCCCATTTTCTTTTATCTTGTTTCATGATATCAACGAAGCTTATGTCCTATTATCTTATTACATGTACCATGCACTATTCTTGTTCCTGATACACTGTGTAGTTTATGTATAATAAATATAATATGGGGATGGGGGAGACTTAACAGTTGACTAGGTCTTATCGGGTGGATGTCATTGATCCATGTTAGTCCCATTGCAGGGGACATGGTAGTGCTGACTACCTTCCCGTTTTCTGTTTCTCGTTACTTGTGTCGGCTTAGCGGGCTAGCCCTGGTCTCAGCAGCCAGGGGTCTGTTTAAGGCCGTGACCCCGAGTAATGCACGAGATACACCCACCCGATTAGAGATCCTTGACCATTGGGTTTTTAATTAACATAATAAAATAGTATAAGCAATAGTGACATCAAAAACGCTTGTTATTTAGTCACTCTCTCGTTCGAATAATGGTACCCATATGCCATGTACGGATGAGTTCGGCTGGAGTACGGGCTCCGGTATGAACTGTCAGTGGTATGGGACACTTGAAGAGATTGATTAAAATATTAGGCGATACTGATTGTTATTATTGTATGAATAACATGACATGTTCGATATATGTATAGTATTGTCCATTTATACTTGTTACACTTTTCGCTATCTTATCTACCATCATGTCACATGTATACTTTGCACTTCTTGTATTCTTCACAGATACACAATTCATTTACACATATACTCAACATTCCATTTATTTCATATTCCATGTGTTTTCTTCATATTAGTATGAGTATTATGTGTACATCATATATGCATGTTCATACTATTCATATTATTCACGATATCATCATACCATTTTTACTAGAGTTTAAACCTTAAATGAAAAATAATAAAAGATGATATATATTATTTATACAAGTTGATTATATTGATATGTTACTAAATGTTATATTTTATTTCACATACTGATAATAACATATAAATGATATAACTCCTATTGATTATAATAACCTAATAGTATAAAAATAGATAATATATAAAGACTCTTTTTGATAATATTAATTGCTATTCTTTTTATATAATTATATAAGATTGTACTAACATCACCATTGTAACATACATGTTAGGTATTACTACTGTTATGATGTGAATATAACATTCTTGTATAAGTTATACTGATCGTTAGCATAATTATATTGTATCAGTGATAGTTAAACATATATTATATATTATTGTGATTATACTATTATTATAATATACTATTACTGCTTCCTTCATTTTACCACTCACTAGGTCGCTTTCTGACGACCCTGGGTTTGCGTGCCCAAGTTGGAGCCAGAGATTTCATAGCACCTAATATTTTGTGAGATATTATCTTGAGATCGCCACCCTTTCTGATTCATAGGTATCTTTATTATTTGTTTCTATTTCCTTATTTATCCATGTTTCTATATTTATTATGATCATTGACTCTTTTGCTGGTATTCTTGTACTTATTTAATACTAAAATAATTGAGTATATTGTATTTATTTCCTGTACTGAGGCTTAGCATACGTATGCGACGGTATTTTCGCCTTGCGTATGTATATCGTCTTAGCGTTCCCGTATCCGCAGAATCAGGGCATTACAGTTTTTGTTCTTGTGTTTGCGACTATTCTCTGGTGTTGATGTGATTCTCTGTTGCTTTGGGGATTCCTCGACCACCCCAACAAGTGGTATCAGAGCTTTCTGGGTTCGATGGGGAGTTATTCGTTTGGGTGGAGCAAATCAATTTGAACACTGTCCACAGCTTCGTTCAGAGGTAAAGATCTAATCTTTCCTATTTGAATGTTTTCACTAATCGTTTTTCACATTGTGTTAAGGAAATTGCCGGAAAAAGTCAATCCACGGTGAAATTCGTGGACCCATATCTGATGAAGATCGATGTGATAAAGTTTGATGGTAAGAACAATTTTCGGATGTGGAGGTGCGAGGTGATGGATGGTCTGACAGCATCAAACCTCGATAACACTCTACGGTGGAAGAAAAATCAGAGGAGACTTCTGAGAAAGATTGAGACAAGATGAACCAAACGACGTGCGGTCTCATAAGGTCTTGTTTGATACAAGACATCAAATATCATGTGTTGTATGAGACGTCCGCAAAAAAATGTGGGAGATTCTCGAGAAGAAATATCTGACGAAGAGTGTCGAGTCTCAACTGCATCTAAACATGAGGCTTTATTGCTTCCAGTTAAAGAAATGACTCTTTATTGCTGATCACATGAATGACTACACAAAGCTTCTTACAGATATGGTTAATGTGGATGTGGATATCGAAGAAGAGGACAAGTCACTGATTCTTCTGAATTCTCTTCCTGATGAAGAACATGGGACCTTCGTTCTCACCTTGAAATGAGAAACAATCACTTAACTATAATGATATGTCGGTTTCTCTTGTAAATTATGAAGTGATGAGGAAGGATAAGCAATCTTCTTCCAGTGGTACATCAAGACATTGACGGTAAGAGGTAAGGGTTCCAATCGGAAAGTCAAAGACGATCGCAAGAGATTGAAGTCTAGACCAGGATTCAGAGATCTGAAGAAGAATCAGTATGCCGTCAGCAAAGAGTTAGGGCACTGGAAGGTTGACTGTCCAAGGATCAAGGATAAGAATAAGGATAAGGAGTTAAAGACCGAGGCAAATCTCGCACAGGTGATCAATACCCAATCGGGTAGTACTTCACAGGCAGATGGATCGAACTTAGACTCATCTGTGTTTTCGTTCTGTCACTACTCCTATCATAGGTTACTCAGGTGATTCTAAGTGGATGCTAGTATAGGAGCTATCTATCATGCGTGCCCTAACAGGGATTGGTTTTCTAGTTTTGAGAAGCTAGATGGTTATTCCGTTATCATGAGTGATGATCGCCCATGTTATATGGAAGGAATAGGTACAGTCTTTATCAAGATGTTTGATAGGATGGTGCGAGAATTGAAGGATGTGAGGTATATACCTCAACTAAAAAAGAATTTTGTCTCTGTTGGTGCTTTGAAAGCATTGGGTCTTGAAGTATCTATTAGAGATGGTGTTGTCAAGATGATTAAAGGCTCGATGGTTATGTTGAAGGGTATCTGACGCAATAACCTTTACTACTTGAAGGGTAGCAAGGTTACAGGGTAAGTGGCAGTTTCTACAGATTCAGATGATGATTATACCCAACTCTGGCATATGAGACTCGAACATACAGGAGAGAAATCTTTACAAGCTCTTGCAAATCAAGGTTTATTAAAAGGTGCCAGTACTTGCAAATTGAAATTTTGTGAGCATTGCGTCATCGGAAAGAAGACAAAGGTGAGAATCGGCACCGCGACTCATTGCACCAAAGGAATTCTGAATTATGTTCACACAGATGTCTGGAAACCTATCAAGACAACATCTATTGGAGATAACCATGACTTTGTCTTTTATAGATGATTACTTTAGACAATGTAGGGTAAATACCATGAAGCACAAAGAGGAAGTCCTCGAGTAATTTGTGGAGCGAAAGAAGAACATGGAGAAGAGAACGAGAAGGAAGGTTAAAGTACTTTGTTCAAATAACGGAAGTGAGTACACAAGCGATCCTTTTCTACACCTATGCCATGATGAGAGCATAGAAAGGTACTTCACAGTAAGGAAACACCGCAATAAAACAAGGTGGTTAAAAGGATGAACATGACCTTGCTAGAGAAAGTCTGTTGCATGCTATCTAACGCAGGCATATCAAAATCGTTTTGGGCTGAGGCATTGGCGTATGCTTGTCATCTTGTTAACAAGTTGCTTTCGTCGGCAATAGGAGAAGAAAATCCTCTAGAAGTTTGATCAGGAAAAGTTGCTCGGATTATGATTCAGTATGGGTATTTGGATGTCCGACCTACTATGATGTCAAGTAAGACAAATTGGACCCAAGAGCGAGGAAAGGTGTATTCGTAGGATTCAAAAAGGAGTTAAAGGCTATAAAATTTGGGATCTAAAGGCCAAGAAGTTTATCTTGAGCAGAGATGTCACGTTTGACGAGGCTTCTATGATGAAGTCTACAAACTCTCAGCAGGTGGAGAGTGAAATGACCAGAGGGATATTGCAGCTTCACCATCTCTAGAAAGATCAGTATCATTTGAGACCATACCCATGGTGACACAGGATGGTAGTCAAGTAGCCTAGCAAGATGCTGATAATAATGAGGATTAAGAACAGGCTATGGGTGATGTCCAAGAATCTATTGTTATTGGAAGAACCTGAAGAAATCCACGTAAGCCCAGTTGGCTAACTATAGATTTGATTGTAACCTATGCTCTCCCAATTGTTAAGGAGACGATCCTGACTACATATAGGGAAGCTGAAATCAGTTCAAAATCTAAGATGTGGAAGGATGCCATGATGGAACAGATGAGTTCTCTACCTAAGAACGACACTTGGAAAATGTCAGAGTTGCCCAAGAGAAAAAAGACAAATGGTTGTAAGTGGGTCTTTACAAAGAATATTGATCTCTCAATGGTGACATTGTATATTACAAAGCCAGGTTGGTAGCTAAAAGCTATGCGCGCGAGAAGGCATTGATTACAGCGAGATATTTTCGCCTGTTGTGAAACACGTCTATTCGGATTCTGCTGGCACTGGTGGCACAGTATGAGTTGGAATTTGATCAGCTCGACGTGAAGACCGTCTTTCTCTATGGCGATCTTAAAGAGGAGGTCTACATGACTCAGCCGATGGGATTCAAGACTACAGGAAAAGAACATATGGTATGCAAGCTGAAAAAATCACTCTATAGATTAAGCAATCACTGAGGCAATGGTACAAGCGTTTCGACAGCTTCATGATAGGCAAGAGGTACACAAGAAGCCATTATGACCCATGTGTGCATTACAATAAGCTATCAAAAGGAGAGTACATCTATCTACTATTGTATGTGAATGATATAGCTTAAGTTGAAGAAAGATTTATCTTCCGAGTTCGAAATGAAGGATTTAGGTGAAGCGAAGAATATGCTAGGCATGAAAATTGGGCGAGACCTAAAAAGTGGCAAGGTTAGCTTGACGAAAAGGGAGTATTTGAAGAAGATACTGCAGAAATTTAACATCAACGGCGATACGAAGACTGTAAGTACACCATGTCTCCACACTTCAAGTTAAAAGCTACTATGTCTCTTACTTCTGTTAAAGAGCGTGAGTATATGACTCACGTACTCTATGCTAGCGCGTTTGGTAGTTTAATGTAAGCAATGGTGTGTACTAGTCTCGATTTGTCGCAGGTTGTATCAATATTTAGCAGATATATGCACGATCCCTGCAGGGGTCATTGGGAGGCAGTAAAGTGGATTCTACAGTACATCGAAGGTACCATAGATGTTGGTTTAGTATTCGAGAAGGATTCTACTGGTGAGCAGGAGTCTATTAGATATGTTGACTCCGACTATGCAGGAGACCTCGACAAATGCTAATATGTATTTACATTATCTCAAACACCAGTGAGCTGGCGCTCTATTCCACAGTCTATTATCTACTACGGAGGCTGAGTATATGGCCATGATGGAGGTTATGAAGGAGGCAATTTGTCTTCAAGGATTGCTCAATAACTTGGAGATTGATCAGGATCTATTGAAGATCAACTGTGATAGCATGAGTGCTATCTATTTGGCAAAGAACCAGGTGTATCATGCAAGGACGAAGCATATCGATGTCAGGTTTCATTTTATTCGGAAGATTCTTGATGAGGGTGATACAAGTTACAGAATATTCACATAAAGTAGAATCCTACTGATATGCTTACCAATGTTGTTACGGGAGTGAAGTTTGCATTTTACAAGGAGTTATTCCGGATCCTTCCAGTCACTTGAGCTCGGTGGAGCTCGTTTGGATGAATTATGGATGGCCTGATTCCCTGGGTAAGGGTACGTAGGCAACCACATTGGTGCAGCCCCGATGGAGTTAACATGGTACTCATATTTGAGAAATCTTTACCGAGGTGGAGAATTATGGGCGAAGAGTGTAAAATCTTGATGGTAGAGTTTTAAACTCATTGGAGATGAAAGTGCAGAGATCGGAGTTCAATGGCAAAGGAGAAGCTCTGTTCCCAGCTGAAGGCAGAGGACTGATCGATCGGTCATGCACAAAACATGCACAAGGAGTTGCGGTAGACCGCAAAGAAGCAAACAGTCACAACAGAAGCATCGGTCGACCAGGCAGTCGACCAACTGAGACTGTCAATAGTTATAAGTAAAAACAGTCGACCGACTGGTCGACCATAGAAGGAGCCGGTCGATGGGTAGACGTGGCTGATAGTTTCTTAAGTTGATTCAAAGTTCGTTTTCCTCGACTTCCCCAACAAGAATTGCAAGTAGCCTACGTAGGGTTGCTTTCCTTAGTAAGTGATGCTGAATTAGAACATATGGCTATGGGGGCGGTTGTGAGCTAGGAAATTAGAAAGAAAAAATAAAGATATGACGGCTTAATTAATTATTATGTGTGACAGAAACTATGAAACCTTGGAATTTTATTTAAGCATTAAACAGCTGCAGTTGTCTGTTGTTGGCAGAAGTATACTGTCCGACTACTTGTGGTGTAATCCGATCCGAGACTGTAGGCTACATGTAGCAAATTAAAGAGGTCTTTGAGTAGTTGAAATGCCGAAAGTTGTCATTGGAGAACATGAGTCACATTTAAGGGCTAATGGAGTTATTCCATCTTCTTCCCTCACTATAGAAATGTAGCTGTCATGGTGTCTTATGGTATTAGAGATTGTCACCACCTTTCAAATGGATAAATACAAACACTAAAAGGTTGCTTTGTCCTTATTCACATACCGGCATCTCATGTTCGAGCCTCGGCAGAATCACCAAGATTTCCAATTATGGACGGTAAGCTAGGGAAAGAACCTTAATCTCGCAGGAATAAAATAATAATATAGAAGAATAAGAAAATGAAAACACAGGTCACCTTATATGTCATAATTTATTAATTGATCTTATTGTGCCACTACAACAGAAAGAGAATAAACGTCGGTTTAAAATCGACGTTAATGAAAAAAAAAGTACCCGACGTCTATCCAGGCGATGTAAAAAGTCCATAATTTTTCACGTCGGTTTTAACCTGACGTTCGAAATTTATATTTCACATCGGTTATTTAAATAACCGACGTTATAAAAAAATAACTTCTCACTGGGTTTTGTCAGTGATATTTTTTTCACAACGGTTCTGAAATTAACTGACGTGAAAAACATGTTTCACGCCGGTTCTGATAAGAACCGACGTGAAAAGATTACTTTCCACGTTGGTTACGTTAATAATCGATCTGGAAAGCTTATACAACGTCGGTTTAAAATCGATGTTGTACATATTATTTATTTTTTAAAATTAGTTTTTAGCAATATTTCTGTAAACATAGCAATCCAGAATCCAATACAAATATATACCCAATCCAGAATCCAATACAAACATAGAAATCCATAATTCAACACATCCAGTACAAATATATATGTAACATGAATATGTTAATCCAGGATTCCAATACAAATAGGAAAATCAACTACAAAAGTGTCTCCAAAAACAGTTACAGATTTGATGAACTAAATTTGAGAATACCTGAAGTATTCCTTCTTGCTTGAGCAGCCAATACTTTGGGATCCCTCCAAGGTTGCTTTGATTCTCGTAGCATGACAACCTACACCAATAGCTCATATGAAAAATATTGTCAGAGGCATGAACTAACAGTACATATGTCAAGTGAAATGACATACACGTTCTTAAAAGTGCAATGTGCAGAATGCAATTTTTCTTACAATCTTCATATTCAAATACCAAAAAAATCCTCATTATATCAAATACATGTGTATGTACATACACCAACATGTACAAAAAAGAAAACATGCACCAAATTCACCAAAATGAAAATATGCATAAATTCAAAAAACAAAAAACAAAATTCAAAAAACAAAAAAGAAAATTTTAACACAATATATACCCTCTCTAGTTAAAGCACACCATGCATTGATCTTCGGGGCTCTCACTCGATCTACCATGTAATGAGAATGAAAAAAATTTAACACAATACATGACACATATGCATTAAATACAGGATTCACCAAAAAAAAAAATTACTATCAATATAATTCACTACATATCTCGCCGACTCTTCCTGAACTTCCTCCAATTCTTGATATATATTGTATTTTTATCATTGAGCTGCAAACATTATTCAGTTATTATTTCTGTTAATTTCAACACTAACAAAAAAATATAAATTTGATTTAGTTAAGAGAATTATACATTTTTTGGAATAGGATTCATTTGTAATGTAACGATTTGACGCATAAATTACATAATATAGTTTCCACATACAATAGAATCAGGTTGACAGGGACATTACAAGATTGGAATATATATGTTAAGTAAAAGTTAAAACTTAAATTTTATCATCAATTTCTGAAAGAATTACCTCAATCTTCTTCCATGAATCAGGTTTACCCCGTCAGCTTGGATTGAACACGGTGAGGGCCCTTTTCATAAATTTAAGAAATTAAATAAGATTATTAATAGATATTTTATGATAGACATTATAAAAGATTTAGAAGTATTTGGTGCATTAAAATATATATACAAGATTAAACACTCAAAAATCAATTATTTTCTTAATCGGTTTCGCACTTTGCCGCCCCAACGACTCCAACCAATATCAATAAAAGATCTTGGGTCAATTACACACATCGTCCAATGTGAACTATAAGATAAATTCATATATGAGAAATTAAATTAAATGTTCTGTATTACTAAACAAGAGTTTAAATCTAGGCATTACCAGAAAATATCATAATATCTTTGTTGAAATTTTATGCTTATTTTATTGTAACGATCCACTTCACAAACCGGATATTTCTCCAAACCTTCATAATCATTTCTATACAAAATATAATCATTAGGCCAAGCGTGAATCCTTTCATAATTTATACACATAGAGCACAGGATCTTCTTGGCATCGCATGTACAATCCGGAAGTTTATTCTCCTCAAAAGCATATCTTTCAAGAGACTGAGTAAGGCCTTAAAACTCTTATTGCTCAACCTATTTCCTTCTTTCAAATTGTATAATATTAACACTGAGACAATTAGTGAATTAGAACAACCAACATATCAAGTTTTTCTGCATCATCTTTCAAACTCTGAATTAAGTGTGGGTGATCCATAAAGTGATCTTCTACATCATGGATAATGTCTTTTAATTTATCACCCTCACTACACTCAACTTCTTTTCTTTAATCACATCTTCTATCATATGAATTAATCGGTCTATTTTTTGTACTCTCACCATATCATATCCATCTGTATAATCTTTATCAATCCCATTAACGAATAAATATTTCTTAATACTTCAACCGCAATATATTCAAGGCAACCACATCTTATGCACAGATACTTAATACGATTAGGATTGTTGGATGCTCAACAAACTTAATAAACTCCTTTACACCATTCCATTTTCGATCCATGTTTACCTAGTCTAGATATCAAAAACAAAATATTGATTACCGTGTATCATGTAAAGAGTAAATTACTTCTGCATAATTGTCAGTTTGTCACAAACACCAACACCACACCATAAAACACACATCAAGTATGACATACACATCCCACCACACACACATGAAGCATGACACACACACATCCCACCACACACACATCCAGCATGACACACACACATCCCATACACACATCAAGCATGACACATTCACGCATGCACACCCCCACTACCATCACACACACACACACACATCAAGCATTTAACAGGAATTGGACAGTGAGCAGCTCATTGATGGATGATGCAAGGAAGACTTTTTAGGGACTTGGGTCTTCCTCTTCTTGTTGCACATTTCCTTCAAAAATTTGGCATATGAAGGCACTTGTTGAATGGCATCAAGAAGAGGGACATTGATTTGGACCTTATTGAATGTTTCTTTTATTTTCTCCATGTGAGCATTTGACTTGTTATTTCTCAGCCTATTTGGATATGGAACTATAGGCTTGTATGTATGCTCATCTACCTTTTCTTCACCCTTGGCCTTGGAAGTGGATGGCTCTGAACTAGAGGATGGTTTGTCAAAAGTTGGTGACATTGGGACATGAGGAGTTTGCTTTGGTACTGGATGAGATTGTGGACTAGAAACCTTATTGTCAACTTGTTTACCAGATCTCAGGGTATGAATGGCATGACAGTGACTGGGTCCTGAATTTTCAACTTTGGGATTTAGCAATGGCTGGCTTAAGAACAGTCCTTTTTGATTCTCAGCCAATGCTTGATCTGGACCTTCATTTCATTCAACTCCTGTTGCTGGTTCTTTGTTAAGGTTTCTATCATTTGTTTCAACTCAGATATTTCAGAATTATTTTGGGGTGGATGTTGAGGATATGGAGATTGGAACTGTGATTGGTAGAATGGTGGAGGATTCTGATAATATGGTGGTGTGTCCTGATATGACTGATATGACTGTGGTGGACTTTGAGATGGATGAACATACAGTGAATTCTGATCGAAACTGGATGGATGAAACTGAGCATTGTACAGATGTGGAAGTGGTGGCATATGATGCTCAGTACCAGACTGACTCCATGGAAAATTTGGATGGTTCTGCCATCCTGAATTGTAAGTATTGGAGTATGGGGGTCTGGTAAATGCTGCATTCATGTTCTCCTGAAATGGGGGCTGATACAATGGACACTCCTCAACAACATGGCTAAGGTCTTGACATTTGGTGCAACCTGGTCTAATCAAAGGCAATGGTTGACCTGGTTGACCACAGAATTCCCTATTGACTCAAGCAACTCTATCCTCTTCATTAATTGTGTGATCTTAGTTTCTGCAGCTAGAGAGGATTCTTTGGATTGTGTACCAGTTCTGGAAGTGGTGGGAGTCGGTTTATCAGGGCATGACTCCACTGAATGGTTTTCTCAGCTAGGGTTTCAAGAGATCCCACCCCTGATGTTCATCTTTTTTCAGAAATTCCCCTTGGCACATGGATTCTAAAAGTGTTTTCGTTTGGTAATCTAATCCATCATAGATAATCTGGCATAGACGCCATTTCTCTATGCCGTGATGGGGACATAGGGCAAGAAGGTCTTTGAAACGCTCAAGATATTTCCAGAAAGGTTCATTTTGTTCTTGCTTGAATTGCATTATGTTTTTTCTCATGAGGGCTGTTTTGTGGATAGAATAGAATTTCCTAAGAAAGACCTTAACAAATCATCCCATGAAGATATGGAACTGACAGGAAGACTATAAAGCCATTTCTTAGCTAAATCCTTAAGTGCAAACGGTATGAACCGTAACCTAACAGCATCCTCAGAAAGTTGGGAAATTCTCATCATTTGGCATACCTCTTCAAACTCACGAATAAAGAGGTACGCGTCCTCAGACTCTAGACCATGAAATGGGGAAGTGTACTAATGAATTGTGGTTTCAGCTCAAAGTGATTTCCATTTGGCTCGGGGAGAAGAATGCATGAAGGAATGGAGGTGCGAATCGGATAGAATCGATCCTGAAGTGAGACGTTGTTGGTCATGATGAAGTGGTTGTGGAAGTGTAAGTGTAGAAAGAATTAGGATCACAAAACCCTATTGTATTACAATCACAAACAACGTGCACCGATCACACCAGCGAAAAAAGAAAAATAACAAACAACAAAAGAAAAAATCAATCCAGCTTGTCTAGGGTTTCTGGTCCTAGATGACTCCTAAATAGACTGTCCACAGGAGGTTAGTGTAGACCTTGACTATAAGCAAATCAGCCAGGGAAGGGTAAAGTTGGTGGGAGGTTTCCGTCCGAAGACGTTCCTTAATTAAGTAACCAACAACCTTCGGGCTTTCGGCCCTCAACCCTTTCCTAGACACCGATTTTACAGAAGTCAATTTCCAACACTTTTCCCCTTAGGATAATCTCCTAAGTGAGTCCGGATGTCCCTAGGGCCAACGTCTATCAAATTTTATTTACAAGCTTGGGATTGTGAGTACGTGGGGAAAATGGTTTCGGGCTAAGGAAAGGGTAATGACCTCCCCCACCTTATGTTATTTACAGGAATTGCCCTTAGAATTAATTGTGCAAGTGTACGATATAGAAACAAACAAGGTTCACTCCAAGTAAGAAAAATCAAACAAAGAGTGAGTCTTAGTCTATATGCAATGAATCACGTACCTTGTCCCACGCGCTCTTCAACAGTAAATTTAAGTATTGAAAGACACGTGCCTATAATGCAAGATGTCTAACATTTTTTAGCAATTATCAACCAATTTCTTACTGTTGAATTAATTAACAGGAATACAGTGAAGTATACAGGAAATGAAGTATATAGGCAGCAGTATCTTGCAGAGCAGAAGCCCCTGCAAAAAGTTGGTAAGTAGTGAACTCTAAAGTGCCGCGTTTCCACGGCAATTCTTGTGGATCCGCGGCACAATAGAGGGATCCTGGGCTCTGCTTTCTTGAGCAGAGGCCCAGGTCCACTTATATGATTCTGCTGTGCAAATATTTCTGAGTCTTCAACCTGTACCTGCAACAGAGAAGATATATCGTTTAGTTTCTCACTTTAAAAAATACCGTCGCTCTCCCCGGCAACGGCGCCATTTTTTGATTGGACTGGAGAGGGTGTACTTATTATGTGTATAGAATGTATTTGATGTACCCTTTCTTGTCTCCGCTATAGCATAGGGCTATTACCGAGTCGGATCTCAGGGAGAGCTCGCGATAGAAGCTTTAACGTTAGGTTGTGAAGTGATCAAACTAGTATCCTTCTCTTGATTATAAACTTAGTGATGCAAAAGAAACTAAAAGAAGATGGATATGTTCATGTGGAAGTGGAAAAGAAATCAAGAATTGGTTGTGGTATTCACAAGAAAAGGAAAAGAACTTAAAGAAAGCGATCCAAGACTAGATTACCTTGCTAGCTTGCCAAAGCTTACCAAACTCCTTGATAATGAAAGCTTTGCCTAATGTTGTCACTCCATAGGCTTAGATTCCTCTAGCGTGTTGACCTAATTACTTTCTCATTTGCAAGATGGTGGTTTAACCATCGGAGAAGAGAAGATCATACACTTGCAAGATTAACAAAGCAATCCCCATGAGTAGTGAAGTGCTAAGCTAGTGGTAAACTAGTACATGGAATGAAAATAGCTACAAGAAGCCATTAGAAAATACCGACATAAAGTAAATTGCAAGAAGTAAACAAAGCAATAAGGAAAGCAATTAAAGAATGCAAGAACTAGAATCAAACTCAAGTAGAGGAATGGAGGATGGATCAATCCTTGCATAGCTTCAAGTGTCACCCTTGATTACACAAGCTCTCTCCCTCACAATCACTCTCTTTTGTAATGAAATCTAGGATAGAGAAGAGAGATCTAAGGAAAGAAAACTAGAGAACAACTAAAAATTACAAACCCTAAACTATCTCCTCTCTTCTCTGATCATCTTTTGTACGCAGGTCTTCATGGGTATTTATAGGAGAACTGAGAAGCTTCCAGAGAGAGGTTTGTTGCCACAAAATCCGGGACCAAATCTCTATGCAACTGCCGCGCCCATGCGCGCCCCGCGGCTTGATCCTGGCCGTTGATGGAGATTTTTCTGTTGGAGATTGTTACAAGGTGGGTGGCCACGTGCATACTTGATTCTGAGTTTGTTGCGCGGACTCTCTAGATCTGGATTTGATTGCTTTATCTTTAATCTTTTAATTAATCACCTTATTAGTGGTAATTAAGTGATTATTTGAATATCTCTCCATTAATTGTGTACCTGCAAATATGTAGAGAAGAGGATTAAAATTCATATATTTATTTGTAATATGCATGGGGATTATGATGTAAATATGCAATATTGGATACTAATCACATGACATACACAAATAGACCACCAACACAAACACACACATCAAGCATGACACACGCATACATCAAGCACACACATCAAGGATGACACACACATCACCACACACACACACATCAAGCATGACACACACACACCCCACCACCATAACACACATGCACGCACACACACATATCAAGCATGAAACACACACACACACACACACACACACACCACACACACACACACCACACACACTGTTGCGTTCAGAGAAGCCCTAAAGAATCAACCACACATGCATAAACACTATAACAAAAAGTAGAGACACGAGATGTACCGAGGTATGGCTAGCTTGCCTATGTCCCCAAGGCAGAAGAGATCAATAGGTTTAAAAGATGAATACAAGTCTCTCTCAAGCTCTCAAATGTTTCTCACATCACTTGGGTTTTCAAGAACCCTCTATTTATATCCAAGAGAGAGAAGAAGCCAAAATAGGGAAGTTGGTTCCCCTGTTCAGAGCCAGAACCGGACTGACTAGTCGACTATATAGTCGGCTACTCTGTTAAAATGATCCCAATAGAGAATTGGGTATCTCAGACTAGTTGACTATATAGTTGAATTGTCCCATCATTAATCACCTAATGATCTCAGTTAGTCGACTAACAGAGATCAATAGAAACTGGGGATTATCAATTGATCTCTGCTAGTCGACTATACAGTCGACTAATCCTTACGCAGTCGACTATGTAGTCGACTGAAAAAAATTTATCATACAATTTTTTTATCATACAGAAATATCATACAGACATTATTTTTTTTTTTATCGTAACCAAATATCATACAGAAAGTTTCTTTTTTTTAATGAAAAAGCTAAAATCTTAGTCCTCCTCATTAACTACAAATAAAAAAAAATAGGTAGAAGGAAAAGAAAAAAAACAAAATTGACAAAGACAAAAAAGTTTATGCTCGAAAATTCAGGGGTCAGGAGAGGGGAGGGACCTTTTAGGGTTTATGGGGACCCTTCGGCAAAGGCGTCATCGCCGTCAGGCCGAAGTCGAGGGATCAGACAAGGAGAGGGACACCGTCACAGGGAGAGGGACATTGTCACCATCAAGACCGAAGTCGAGGAAAGCGCGACGGGCGAGGGCGGTTTTTTTTCGTCTGAAAACTTGAGAGAGGCAAGAGTGGGGCTCGAGGGAGGAGAGAGAGAAGTTAGGGTTAGAATTAATGGGCGTTGGTGATCTTGGCGCGCATCTCGAAATTTTATTTAACGTCGGTTCGATATAGAACCGACATTAATATTAGTGATTCACGTCAGTTCATTATAGAACCGACATGGTACTATTTAACGTCGATTAAACCGACGTTAAATGTTGGATATTACACGTGTATATTATTTTTCCCCGATTCCTACATTTACTCCTTATATTTACAAAAATCCACCGCATTTTTATTCACTTCTGTTCTTAGTTCAACCGACGTGACAATTGGTGAAGTGGAAAACCAAATCAGTACTAGTTCGCCTAGGAATTATCGATGCACGCAGCAAGTGTTGTGCCCAACAACGACAACACCTGATGAGGATCCCTTGAATCTCCAAGCACAAAGAACAATCCCAAACAGCACAAATAATCACCAGAGAAAACACGCAAACAAACAATTCTAGCGAGGTTCGGCCTCAATGCCTACGTCCTCGGGGCAATCCAGAAGAGAGATTAATTACCAGGAAGATGATTACAATTGCTAGCAGCCTCTTTGAATGCAAGAGAGCTCTAGCCTTCAGATTCTTCTGATACAAAACCCTAGAAACCAACAACAGCCTTTAAATACAACAGGTTTCCAACCTGCAAATCGCAGCCCGCACCCGCAGGTCGGTCGACCGGGCGGTCGACCGACCCTTCCACCGTCGACCGGTCGGTCGACCAGGTGCCCAACAAGAGTTTGGGTCACTTCAGTCGTCGACCGGGCGGTCGACCGAGCTCCAACTTGTGCACGTTGTGCACGTCGGTCGACCGCGCCGGTCGACTGAAGTTCTGATACTGCGGGCGGTCGACCGGCTCGGTCGACCGGTCACCCTGTTTCCTGCTGCTGTTTGCTTTTCCTGCTGTTGTATCCTTCGTCTTTTCGTCGTTGACTTTCCCGGCGATCACTCGACGACCCCTCGACGATCCATGTCAACTTCCTCAGCAAATATTCTCTCTTTCCACAATTCTCCACCTCAGTGAAGATTCTCCAAATCTGAGCCGAACATCGACTCGAGAGCAGCTGACAATGTGGTTGCCTACGTACCCCTGCCCAAGGAATCAAGCCCGTCCGTAGTTCATCCAAATGAGCTTCAGCAAGCTCAAGCCACTTGAAGGACATGGAGCAAAGCTTTGCAGTGTGCAAACTTCACTCCCGAAACCACCTTCGTAAGCATGTCAGCTGGATCTCCGAAGTGTGGATCTTCAACAACTCGATGTCACCTTCCTCCAGAATCTCCGAACGAAATGGTCCCTGACGTCAATATGCTTCGTCCTTGCATGATAGACCTGGTTCCTAGCCAAGTAGATGGCGCTCATGCTGTCACAGTTAATCTTCAACCGATCCTGTTCCACGCCCAAGTCATCAAGCAATCCCTGAAGCCAGATCGCCTCCTTCATGGCCTCTGTCATAGCCATGTACTCAGCCTCTTGGTCGACAAAAGCGACGTAGACTGCAGTGTGGCGCCAACTAACCGGTGCCTGTGAGAATGTGAAGATATATCCGTCGTCGACCGGCGCTTGTCAAGGTCACCTGCATAGTCTGAATCAACATACCCTATGCACTCTTGCTTTCCAGTGTTGTCCTTCTTAAACACTAGGCCTACATCAATTGTTCCCTTGATGTATCTCAAGATCCATTTCACAGCTTCCTAATGACCCTGTCCCGGATCATGCATATATCGACTCACCATGGAGACGGCCTGTGATAGATCTGGTCTTGTACACACCATAGCGTACATCAGCTACCCACCGCACTGGCATATAGAACGTGAGACATATCTCATGCTCTTGACACTCCTCGGAGAACATCTTTGCAGACAATTTGAAGTGAGGAGTCATAGGTGTACTTACAGGCTTGGTATCCTTCTGATATTGAACTCTCAGTCCTCTCCAAATAGCCCTTCTGAGTCAACTCACCCTGCCAGCTCTCCTGTCTCTAGTGATCTCCATGCCCAAAACCTTCCTAGCTTCGCCCATGTCCTTCATCTCAAACTCTGACGATAGATCCTTCTTCAGAGCATCAATAACAGATCTCGACTCGAAGCAATCAACTATCATCTACATAAAAAAGTAGATAGATATATTCTCCTGATGGTAGCCTATTGTAGTACACACATGGATCATAGTGGCTACGTGTGTACTTCTTCTTTTTGATGAAGCTATCAAATCGCTTGTACCACTGTCTAGGAGACTGCTTCAATCCGTACAACGACTTTTTTAGCTTGCATACTAACTCTTCCTTCCCTGCAGTCTTGTAACCTGTGGGCTGGTCATGTAGATCTCTCCTTAAGATCGCCGTGGAGAAAGGCGGTCTTCACATCGAGTTGGTCAAGGTCCAACTCATTCTGCGCAACCAAGGCCAATAGAATACGAATTGATGAATGTTTAACTACAGAGAGATACCTCATTATAGTCAATTCCTTCCCTCTGAGCGTAGCCTTTAGCCACCAACCGAGCCTTGTAGCGCACTGCATCTTCTTGAGTGATCCTTGCTTCTTAGCAAACACCCACTTGCATCCTATGGCCTTCTTCCTCTTGGCAACTTGGTGAATTCCCATGTGTCGTTCTTGTAGAGAGATTGCATCTCTTCATTCATGGCCGCTTTCCCCATCCTTGCTTCCGAACTGATCTCAGCTGATCTTCTCTGAGGTAGATGGAATAGCCTCCTCGACGACTGGAAGTGCATACGCGATGACTATTAGTGGTGAGCCAACCTGCTCTCCTAGTGTTCCTCCTTAGTCTTTTCACTGCAGTAGGATCCGGAACAGTACCCATGACCTGCTCTTGACCCTGTTCAAAATCTTCAGCATCTTTCTTCAACAACTCAATCACTGCCCTGTGTCACCTCAGGAAATGATCCGAACTGATGTGATTCCTCTAGAGATGGTGGATCTGCATCAATCTCCACCTGCTGCAATAGCTCCTTGGTCTTACTGGTCTCCACCTGCTGAGAGACCGTAGGCTTCATCAAAGAAGCATCATCGAATGTGACATCCCTGCTGAGTATGAACTTATTGTCCGTTGGGTCCCAAATCTTGAACCCCTTGGTTCCACGCTTGAAGCCAACGAATACCCCTTTCTTTGCCCTTGGATCCAACTTGTCTTCTCTGACATGGTAGTAGGCTGGACATCTGAAGACCGTAGCAAATCATAGTCCCCAACAGATTTTCCTGACCAAGCTTCTAGAGGAGTCTTCCTCTCTATTGCAGATGACGACAACCTATTCACGAGATGGCATGCATACTCCAAAGCTTCAGCCAAAACTTCTTTGGCAGTCCTGCATTGAATAACATACACCGGATCTTCTCTAGCAAAGTCCGATTCATCCTCTCAGCCACCCCATTTTGTTGCGGAGTCTGTCGTCCGTGAAGTGTCTCTCTATGCCCTCATCAAGGCATAGCTGTAGGAAAGGATCCGATTTGTACTCTCCTCCATTGTCAGAACGGAGGACCTTGACCTTCCTTCCTGTGCTTCTCTCCAGATTCGCCTTCCACTTCACGAACAGTTCTAGGACTTCATTTTTATGTCGCATGGTGTACACCCAACAGCGCCTAGAAAAATCGTCAATGAACGACACAAAATAGTGGTTACCTCCAATCGATGTAGTCTTGTAGGTCCCCATACATCCGTGTAAACATAGTCAAGAATACCCTCTGTGCAGTGTGAAGCTGTGCCAAACTTCACCTTGGTCTTCATGCCGATGATGCAATGCTCACAGAAATCCATCTTGCAGGTCTTGGCACCCTTCAGCAACCCTTGCCTCGCAAGAACTTGCATTGACTTCTCTCCTGCATGTCCCAGCCTCTGATGCCACAGCCGGGTTGAATCTTCCTTTGGACTGGTAGAAGCTGTCCACCTGCCCTGTCACCGTACTACCCTTCAAGTAGTACAAGTTGTTCCGGCGATCGGCCTTCAACACCACCATCGAACCCTTTATCATTTTAGAACTCCCTCCTTAATAGACACTCCAAGGCCCAATGATCCAAAGCTCCTACGGAATCAAGTTCCTCTTCAACTGAGATACATACCTCCTTCTTTCAGCTCCCTCACCATCCCATCAAACATTCTGATTGGAATAGTGCCAATACCTCCATGACGCACGGATGATCATCGCCCATGACGACGAACACCCCTCCAACTTCTCAAAACTGGTAAACCAGTCCCGATAGGGCATACATGATATGTTGCACCTGTACCAAGATCCACTCGTTTTCACCCCGAGTAGCCTATGACGGGAGGAGTAACTGAAAATGAGAGTACTGACGAATCTGAGTCCGCTCCATCTGCCTGTGATTTGCTGCTTGCAGTGTTAACCACTTTTGTGAGATTTGCTTCAGACTTTGATTCTTTCTTCTTTCCCTTGAACTTCGACAGTCCACCTTCAGTGTCCTATCTCTCTGCAGAAAGCACACTGATTCCTTTTGAGATCCCTGAAGCCCAGCCTGGACTTTGATCTTCCTCTAACCTCCTTACCCTTTCTCAAT